>JAVSBU010258675.1:0-11671 GCA_033118015.1 Loricariichthys derbyi | reverse complement strand
GCATGGATTAGCCTCTCTAAGTCAGGTTTAGACATAATTCCTTTGATTTTGGCAATATTTTTTAGATGGTAAAAAGCTGCTGAAGTTACTGATTTAATGTGGCTGGTAAAGTCATTTTAGGATCTTGTGTCCTCTGCAGAAAGTCTTGCTGGCATGACATCCTCATTTGATTGGAGGAGGGAGAGAGTTACTGTCCTCTGGTGGGACTGGAGATGAAGAACAGCTTGAGTGGAGCTGAGGCAGAAGAGCTTCTTGGTGTGGGACCAGGATGGAGAAACACCATAGCACGTGGGCTGCACTGGGCACCGGAACACAAGCTCGGAGAGAAAAGAGAAAATGTAGTTAGGTATCGTTAAGAGCACAGATCAGTTTTGTACCGTTGAGTGCAGCATGAGACTCCGTCAGCAGCAACTATAGCAGCATAGCTGCAAAGGTTTATAAAGAGAGTAGAATATTTTGAAAAGACTCTGAAAATATGTTTAACTCTGACATCCTCCCACATCTAGACAAGTCCCAGAGTTTTCAGTCACACTCTACAATTTTTCAAAGACATGGGGCCTTTGCATGGATGCTAATTGCAAGATTACAACTAGATTCTTTTTGAGAATATTTTCCATCATGCTCACTTATTCATAGTATTCTCATGAAGCGTTCCACCATGCATTATGGCACAGTGACACAGCTTATTGTCCAATAAGCCTTTCAATTTAATCACAAGTTAACATGTTCTTTCCTAATCAATATGTGTATGATCAAATTCTAGATCACGTAGTTGTTTGTACTAGCAGTGTGCATGGTTATATATTCACTTTTTTAGTACAGTGGTGCTTGAAAGTTTATGAACCCTTTATAATTTTCTATATTTCTGCATAAATATGACCTAATACATCATCAGATTTTCACACAAGTCCTAAAAGTAGGTAAAGAGACCATAGTTAAACAAATAAGACAAAAATATTATACTTGGCAATTTATTTATTGAGGAAAATAATCCAATATTACAGATCAGTTAGTGGTAAAAGTATGTGGACCGCTAGGATTAACAGTTAATTTGCAAGTGAAATTAGAATCAGGTGTTTTCAATCAATGGAATGAGATAAGGTGTGTGAGCACATTGTGAATGCCATCATCATACTTGGCGATTTATTTATTGAGGAAAATAATCCAATTTTACATATTAGTGAGTAACAAAAGTATATGAACCTTTGGTTTCGGTATCTGGTGTGACACCCCCCACGCCACGCACAACAATAACTTAACACTTCTGTTAACTGTTGATCAGTCCTGCACATCGGCTTGGAGGAATTTTAACCCATTTCTCCATGCAGATCAGCTTCAACTCTAGGATATTGATGGGTTTCCTCACATTAACTGCTTGCTTCAGGTCCTTCCACAACATTTTTATTGTGTGCTTAGGGTCGTTTGTCTTGCTGCATGACCCACTTTCTCTTGAGATTCAGTTCATGGACAGATGTCCTAACATTTTCCTTTAGACTTCTCTGATATAATTCAGAATTTATTGTTCCGTTAACGAAGGCAAGCTGCCCTTTCCCAGATGCAGCAAAACAAGCCCAAACCATGATAGTACCACCACCATGTTTCACAGATGGAATAAGATTCTTATGCTGGAATGTCGTGTTTTCCTTTCTCTAAACATACCACTTTTCTCATTCCATTGATTGAAAACAGCTGACTCTAATTTCACTTGCAAATTAACTGCTAATCCTAGAGGTTCGGAAATTCAGAAATATAGACAATTCTAAAGAGTCACAAACTTTCAAGCACCACTATATATACTAATGTATACCAGACAGCTGCATTTAATAGAAGTAAGGCTATCTATTCATATTATTTGATCAAATGTTAGATGACAGTGGTGGGCAATGAGTGTTGCATGGTGCCATATTATAATGACAGAACATGTCATGAGAAGGCTATGTATTAGTTCTGAACTACTAGAGAGTGAATATATGATTTACTTATATAATGCCTGCCCATCCAGCTCCATTTACATAAATTCAACATAATAAGCTGAAATTAAACACAGGCATGGATTAGAATATGTAATATTATGTTCTCTATCTGCCAGAAACATTCCTGTACTCACTTTGCTGTTTCCCGTTTGAATATTCCCGTTTGAAAATATTCCCGTAGGAATATTTTGTCGTGGCTGTCATGGCGAGGCCTTTTTGCATGATTACGCAAGTTTACTCGGAGTGTCGAGGGCATTTCGAGGCTTTTTCGGGCTTATTTCGTGTTTAAGGGAGGGCGTGGCCTAAATATGGCGCACACGAGAGGAGCAAACATGTTTGATCCTCTCGTGGCTTGACATCGAGACCCCCGATTTCACGCTTTGTCGTGGTTTGGCGAGGACGATAGTGGTCTGCCGAGGGGGTTTCATGACATTTCCAGGCTATACATGCCATAGAAATGCCATTTCCATTGTTGGATACAAGTTTCTCCTCTGCATTTATGAGAGATATCCTCCAAGCTGGTGTGCAGGACTGATCAACAGATAACGATTACCACAACAGATTACCACAAATGTTACAGGTATTGCTTGATTTATTGTGATATATAGACATTGTTTGAGACATTGATTATATATAATATATATGAGACGTTTGAGACATTTATCATATATAATATGAGCCCTTCCGACGAAAAACCGGATGTGTGACATTTTTGTAAAAAATAAAACAAAAAACACTGTTTAGGCATGCATAACGTTGTTTGATGTCCTTTATTTAATATTCGCCATAGCTACAGCAGTTTGTCCGTTAATTAGGGCTGTGATTTGAACTTTAAATTGTGCTCACACAGAAAAAGCATTTATCTCTGCTGGCAAAAATGAATGGACACGCATTACTACTAAGCGCGGCTGACAAAAGTCGGTTAAATATAAGGAAAAAAGAAAGCTGAAAATGAACACATGGACATACTGCACACTGCAGGGAAACCCTACATTAACAGAAAGGGCAAAGAAAAAACAGGGAAACAGGAGAAATGTTTGTAATATGGTTTTTCGTTGGAAGGGCTCATACATTATTATATTAATATTATTATTATATTATTATATATAATTATATTATATTATATTAATATCACGAAAATTTATTAATATCAGAGACTAATCTAGTTGGTTTTGGAACCTTCCAGGCATCCAACTGGGTCCAATTTGACTTAGTATTGGTGCAGTAACACTGTGACTCAGCTGCATTTACAGTGGACAATCACCAGATAATCAGGGATATCACCTTCAGCATTTTCTCTGCCCAGCTTTAATATCTTGCCACAAGCGCAAGATGAGATATCTCACCCCTGCAACTCCTATAGTTATTTAGATCTGTAGAAATGCGTTTCCATAGATAGGTGTCAGATTTTGTTCACAATATGATTGTTTATTTTCACTGTACAGAAGATGTTCATTCCACAAAGTAATCTGTATTTATTTGTGATGACCATACATTGTCTTTCAGTTTTATAATAGATTTTTTAATAATAGATATGTTATAAATTTATGTCTGTTCATGAGGAGACCCTCCAACAAATTACTCATTTTGTCATTTGTTGATTCCTCAAATGATTGATTCCTTAATTTTCTTTCAAATTATGAATGAATTAAAATATATGCATGATGTGCATTACACTGCAACGTTATACAATGTACATTCCCAGGCAAAATAACTTAATGGCCTCAGAAAACAAGAATATTTCAAGAGAAACAAATGGCAGAAGGTCAGATTAAACAGCTTTTGTTTTCTGAGAAAAAAGCACTGAGACAGTGTGAAGTTTCTAGCAGGATGTGGAAACTTTGATTCACAGTGTTTCTGCAGTTGTGAGGAGTAACGATTCTTGAGTTAAGTTATGAAGTGATGCTCTGTAGAATTATCTTTGAACATCTGTTGATAAGTGACTACGTGACTGCCATGGTTAAGCAGAGGAAGAGGTATAATGCAGGAGCCTTTTGATGTGTTGTAAATGTAAAGCTGAATCACTTTGAAAAGTTAATTAAAGCTTGTTGTCCACAAAAGCTGCATTCTACAGAGGAGCAATCAGATGTTGTTTTTCAACAAGACAATGCTCCTGCCCACACTGTGAAGAAGTTGGTTGATAAAACCTCTATCAAGTTCAGTCATGTTGTAATTGGGTCAGAGTACAGATTTAACATTAAATAGAGTATATTTTATCAAATTAAGCACAAACTGCCCAGGAAATGAGCAGAATAATGGAACAATTGTTAGTTAGCAGTGTTGCTTCACAGCTTCAGAGATCCCCAGTGCAATTCCTGGCATGGACTCTGCCTTTGTGGTGTTTGGCTGTTCTTCCCTTGTGTCATGCCATCCACCAACCCTGCCTCAGTAGCTCCTGCGAGTCCCAGTAAACAACAGTAGACCATGTGACTCCGATCAGCACGTCAGCTGATAGAACCAGATCGCACTCACCTGAATACTGATTGCCCGGGTTACTTAAGCTCTCTGCACAGGCTCAGCATTGTGAAGTATTGCGCTGACTTTCCGTGCCTTTACTGAGTGTTATTTACTGTGTTTCTGGTTCTGGTTTTGACTTTGGCTTGTACTTTTCGACTTTGACTGTGTTAGTATTGTTCTGGATTTTGACCATTTGCCTGTTTGACTACGATTTAGCCTTGCCCCTTTTCATGTTGTTGTCCTGTCTGTTTGTTTCATGTTAGCAGTAGCATTAGCCATTTGTTCATGGTTTGTTCGTTCGGTTCTTCGAGTTACTCTTGGTTATCATTAAAGTCCAGTTTGTTTTACATCTGCTCATGTCTGCCTCTTGCATAGCCATGTTACAGAATACTTCACCATACAATCAGACGGTGGATGTTGAAGCCTGTCGCCAGGCTTTAGAGAACCAAGGTCAGATGTTTGGCCAACATCGGCAAGCTCTTTCCCAGTCAGTTGCTGGCATTGAGCAGTGTCAGGAATCGCAACAAAAACAGTTAGTTCAGCTTTTAGCTAGCGTGAAGGAGCTCACAACTGATCTCCGTTCCCTGACTATGAATCCTAAGCAACCTGATACTGGTTTGGGTTCAGGGGAATGTAGTGGTCCATTTTTTTTCAGGTCAGTAAACCTGAGAAATATAATGGAGACCCAGATACATGTTCCAGTTTTTTGCTGCAGTGCGACATTTTTTTTCAAAAATTCCCCCACTAGCTCGGACCAGGCTAAGATTTAGTTTGTAGTGACTTGGTTGACTGATAAGGCAGTTCAATGGGCCACTTCTGCTTGGGACAGCCTAGGATCAACTACGTACAGTAAGTTTGTTAAGATGTTTAAGATTGTGTTTGAGCATAGAAGCGCGGCAGAACTACTTGCTCGTTTACGTCAGGGTTGACGATCCATGGTGGCATGCGCACTAGAGTTCCATATTCTAGTGGCTGGGAGTGGCTGGAATGAACTGGCTCTGTTGGTTGCTTTCCCCAACAGACTTTGTCAAGAGATGGTGATGGAACTAGCTTGCAGAGATGAGGATCTTACTTTCGATAAACTTGTTGATATGGCTATTAGAATCGATCATCTGTTTCGTCGACATCCAAGTAAGTGTTCCGTTCCCACAATTCCGCAAACTTTAGCTTCGTCAACTACGGCTGAACGGTCACCTAAGTGTATGCAATGTGATTCATCGTGCCTCAATCCCAAGGAGAGGAGAACCAGACGACAAAGTGGACTATGCTTCTATTGTGGGGCCTCCGGACATTTCATCCTGGACAGATCAGGAGATTCAAGCATGGTCCGAGTCCTGTTATAGGAACTGTTTTGTATGCCCTGTTATTTGCCTACAATCCACTTCTGTGGAGAGTACTGATATGGCCACAGAGGTGGTCATTTGCCCAGAATATGACATCCTCCAGGAGGTTTTTAGCAAGAATAATGCTACCCTGTTGCCCCTATTGACCTCGTTGATGGTGCAACATGGGGCGAATGGAAAACTGCCTTTGTCACCACCAGGGGCACTGAGTACAGGGCTCTCCATCGCTCCCTCCATGTTCCAGTCCTTCATCAACGATGTCCTCCGTGAGATGATTGGCAAGTATGTTATAGCATATCGATGACATACTAGTGTATTCACCAGACCGGGAGAATCATGTCCAACAGGTACACTTGGTACTTAAAATGCTGTTGGATAACCACCTCTTTGTTAAAGGTGAGAAGTGTCAATTTCATCTACAGTCTGTGACTTTCTTAGGATACTTCATCAGCACCTACAGAGTCATGATGGACGACCAGAAGGTGGGAGCGGTGGCGAACTGGTCAGTACCCTGTACCGTTAAAGAATTACAACAATTTCTAGGTTTTGTGAATATTTACAGGCGTTTTATTTGCAGTTACAGTACTGTGGCTGTTCCTCTCACTGCTCTATTAAAGGGTTCCCCCAAAAGACTCATCTGGACATCCCAGGCAGAGGAAGCCTTTGAGGCCCTCAAAAGGGCTTTTACAAGTGCACTGATATTGAAGCACGTAGATCCTGAGCTTCCCTTTGTCATGGAAGTAGAAGCCTCCAAAGTTATCCCTGACTCCCCAGAGAACATTCTACCTCCATCTGTTAAAGTATGCATCATCCAGTGGGAGTTGGATGACGCCATAAAATAACACTTAGAGACAATCCTGCACCCAGACAATGTCTGAGTGATAAGATTTATGTTCACCCACAGCATCGCACGGCATTGATTACGTGGGCTCATTCGTCACTCACATCAGGACATCCTGGGGAGACTCGCAGACAACAACTTCTCAATAACAGGTATTGGTGGGAGTCAGTGAACCGCGATGTCCATAAATCTGTAGCATCCTGTACTGTATGTAATGTAAATGTAAAACACCCAAGACATTACCTGCAGGTAAACTATTGCCGCTTCCGGTTCCAATTCTTAGTATGGGCAGAGATGGCTCAGAATTCGCTCAGTAACTCTTCCACAAGTATCACACCCTTTCAGAGTGTTTTAGGTTACCAGCCTCCTCTCGCACCATGGACGGGCTGGTTACCGATGTTCCTGCTGTGAATGAGTGGATGAACCGGAGCGAACAGATATGGGAGACCACTCATACTAGGATTGAGGAAGCCCTCAGGCGGCAGAAGGAACAGGCCGATTGTCACAGGGCTGATACCCCCTCCTACCAGCCAGGAGACAGGGTCTGGCTGTCCATTAGAGACTTCAGGTTTGGGGAGGGTAAACCTAAACTAAATGCCACATACATTGGACCGTTCAAGGTAATAAACCAAATAAACAAAGTAACATACAAGTTAGATCTGACTCCTCAGTATTGAGTTTCCAGCTTATTTCATGTATCCCTCCTCAAACCTGTTATTCCAGGTCCACTCGATGAGGCTTCACCTGAGACTGCTCCACCACCCGTCCTGGAGGTGGATGGGACCCCGGTCTACACTGTCTGTCAGGTGCTGGATTCGAGACGCAGAGGAGGACTCCTGCAATATGTGATTGACTGGGAGGTCTACGGACCAGAGGAGCACCAGTGGGTTCCGACTAGGGACATTCTGGATCCAGGCCTCATAGCGGACTTTCACAGCCGGCACCCGGAGAACCCGGCACCCCGTCCTAGAGGGAGACCGCATGGGAGGCCATCCAGTTCAGGTCCTACTCGTAGAGGGTCCGGGTCCAGGGATCGTGGCAGGAGTTCCTCGTCCATCCGGCACCCAGACAGCTCTGGGAGTCATCCATCCGATACCTTGGGTAGGGTTGGCGGGGGTCGTCGCGGGCAGCCTCGTACCTCGCCCGTCCCAAACTCTTTGGGGGCGGGGGGGGGGGGGGGGGTACTGTCATCCTGTCTGCCAACACTGCCTTGGTAGCTCCTGGGCACTACGAGTCCCAGCAGGCAACAGTAGACCATGTGACTACGATCAGCGCGTCAGCTGATAGAACCAGATCACACTCACCTGAATACTGATTGCCCGGGTTACTTTAGCTCTCTGCACAGGTTCAGCATTGCGAAGTATTGCGCCGAATTTCCGTGCCTTTACCGAGCGTTATATACTGTGAGTGTTTCTGGTTTTGACTTTGGCTTGTACTTTTTGACTTTGACTTTAGCTTTGCCCTTTTGCCTTTGTTAGTATTGTTCTGGATTTTGACTGTTTCCCTGTTCGACTATGATTTAGCCTTGCCCCTTTTCATGTTCTTGTCCTGTCTTTGTTTCCAGTGTTAGCAGTAGCATTAGCTGTTTGTTCATGGTTTGTTTGTTCATTCGGTTCTTTGAGTTACTCTTGGTTATCATTAAAGTCTAGTTTGTTTTACATCTGTGCACGTCTGCCTCTTCCATAGCCATATTACACCTTGTGGGTTTTCTCCCATATTAGATGTGATTGTACAAACTCTGGCAAAAAATATGGAATCATCACTCTTAGAGGATGTTCTGTCAGTTGTTTAACTTTGTATAAATTATGTATATATTTTAATATTCCAACCTTCTGGCATTAAGAAATTATTTAGAAAAAGAAAGAAATATAATTGTTTTTGTCAGTCACAATTGCTGTTTTAGATCAAGGAGAGGGGAAAAAAATATGCAATCACTCTGCAATTTGTAGTTCTAAAACAAACCCCTGTAGCAGATTAAATTAGCTAATTATTAGTTAAAAAAGAAATGCATACTTACCAAATTAAATTGAGCACTTAATCTAATGTTGTACATTTTGTAAATTGAAAACCAGATGTGCAGCTGCATTCTGAATCAAGTACATGGAGGCTGATTGTACGAATGGGACAACCAACCAGAAGAGCACTGCAGTAATCTAGTTTTGATACAACAAGAGACTGGACAAGCACCTGAGTGGTTTCTCTGGGCAGGAAAGGTCAAATTCTCCTTATGTTGTAGAGGAGATACCTGCATGAGTTGGTCAATTTGGTGATGTGAGTAGAGAAACTCAGCGGGCTATCAAAGATAACCTCAAGGTTTCTTGCACTCTCAGAGGGTGTGATGGAAGAATTTATCTGGTACATGACAAGATCTTGTAATAAATAACCATCTGCAGGAATGTAAAGCAACTCAGTTTTGCTGTGGTTTAGCTTCAAATGATGAGCTGACATTCACAATAAAGATGCTCTCCAGATATGCTAAGATACCTTTGGATATCTGCATATCTGTTGGATGGAAATATGAGCTGAGCTGAGTGTCATCAGCATAACAGTGATAGAAGCCATGTGAGGTTATTACTTCACCGATAGAGTGGGTGTAAAGAGAAAGGAGGACAGGTCCCAGAACTAAGCCTTGTGGAACTCCAGTTGCAGGAGCAGCTGGTGCAGATGTAGATCCCTCTCCATGGCACCTGATGAAATCATGCATCCAGGTAGGAAGCAAGCAATTGTGAGACTGAGCCTGTGAATCGAAGACTAGAGTGGACAAAAATGAGAATCTTGTGGCTAACTCAGAGGCTGCTGAAAGCATCAGAACTGATGAAAGTCTTGATGATCTGGTAGCATGGAGCTTTTTAGAAACAGCCATCAGGGCAGTTTCTTTAGACTGAGCTACTTTGAAGCCAGAATGGTTTTGATCCTGTAGGTCATTATGTAAAGAAAGGTTGACAACTGGTTATGGACAGCACATTTGAGTATTTTGAGAGGAAAAAGAGTGATACCGGTCTGTAGTTGTTGGATAATTGAGTGTAGGCTTCTATAGGAGAGAAATGACTCTTGAAGGTCTTGAGCAATCCTTTGTAACATTCGAGAAGGGATGGGATCTAGTTGACGTGGTAGGATTCCTGGATGAGAATTTGAAGAATATATTATGTTTAAAGAGCAGAAAAGGTTAGGGTAGTGTTGGCAGTGTGGATAGTGGCAAGGGTAAAGGAATTTTGATAATGTTTATGTTTTCTTCAAAGAATGTGGCAAAGCTTTTAACGGTTAAGGAGGATGACTGAGCAGGAGGAGGTAGGTTGAGGAGTAATGAGAAGACTGTATGGAGTTTGTGTGGGTCAGTTTCCTCACTCATTGCTCATTTTATTAGTTCCACCTAACAGATGCACTTTGTAGAATTACAGACTGTAATGCATCTGCTTCTCTACATACCTTAATCGCTTTACTCGATTTTCTGTTGTGGTGGTATAAGTGGATCAGAGATAGCAGAGCTGATCTAGTTTTTAAACACATTGAAACTGTTGGCCTGAAAATAATCCCTCAAATAGTACCTGATCTGTAGTGGTCCTGACCATTAGAGAACAGAGTAAAGCAGGATAACAAAATCTGTAGAAAATCAGATGGACTACATACTGTAATTGTAAAACTATAACGTTAGTCAATAGTTAAGAACTATAAGTATTATTTCTATTATTATTAAGAAAATGATATATCAGTAATTAACAATAAGTTTAAATTGGTATTACATGGTATAAAATAAAATGATATTCAGGGTCAAAAAGGAAAAAAAGATCATTTAAATAATTATTGAATAATTAATAACATAAATGCCCAATTTTTAAATGGGAACATTTGATAGGGAATGAGTTCATTTTTTGTACTATATTGGTAACCTACTAATTCTCACTCTAATCTTAATCATGTGGGGTGGTTTTGTTTCAGAAGTTGTTTGACTCATGTCAGATTGGAGGCTGGTGGCATGCAGTAAGCATGGAAAACAAGGCCAAACGGAAGTGCTATCAGATCAAAGACGTGCCATTCTCTACTCTTTTCCTGATTGGCTCTCTGGAATGTGAATTGGCTGAGAGGCTTTCCACACCTAATCCCTTCATACTTATCTTTAAAGTTGGTTCTGTTTCATAAGTAAAGGAAAGAATTTTATTCAAAACTTTTTTTAAAGACTTATGAAAACTAAAGTCCTACCTCATTCATAACATATTGTCAAGACTATATTCTACTAAATGTATTTATAGGATGTAACTTTGAAGGTTTGAAAACCACCCCAAATAGCAACTTAAGAAAGATCACTTGGTGGTGTGAGTTAATCTGCTGCCCTCTATTACCAAAAGGATCAATATGATGAATTCAACTGGTGAGTAAATGGCAATTCAGTGCTCAAGGCTTAGTTCCATGACATACTATATACTGAATGGTATGTCCAAACTATAATTGAATCCAAATGATATACATTACTGATTGTGTAATAATTTGATATACCTTTTATTATGTTATACCATATGGTCAAACTTATGCAGATACCACTGCTAATTGTTGATTTCTAATGTTTCAGCCACATTCACTACCAATAGGTCTAGAATTTAAAGCATACAAGCACAGACTCTCTGTAGACAAAGCGCAGCATCCCATTCAGGCAGGAGAATCTGTGCACATGACAACTATTAGTCTGGTACTCCACAAATCTGGCCTTTATGGAAGAGTGGCAAGAAGAAAGCAACTATAAGAAATCCTTCTTGCAGTTTGCCACAAGCCACTTAGGGGACAAAGCAAACATGTGGAAGAAGGTGCTCTGGCCGTATGAAACCAAAGTTGAACTTTCTGGCCTAAATGCAAAACACTATGTTTGGTTAAAAGCTAAAACTGCGCTACACCTTGCCCACTGTGAAACATGGTGATGGAAGCATCAAGCTCTTGGGAGCATTTTTTCCAGCAGGGACAGGGAAGCTGGTCAGAGTTGATGATATGGTATGGTATGGTATGCAGTTTATTGTCATTCAGACTCTACAACAAGTGCACAACTGAACGAAATTACGTTTCTCCAACTC
>JAVSBU010258566.1:0-11671 GCA_033118015.1 Loricariichthys derbyi | reverse complement strand
TGACGCTGTATTGGCCGGAAAAAGGAGGCTCTACACCATACTAATAAATTATTGTGGTCTAAAACCAGGTGTTTCAGATTCACTGTCCAACCCCTGTATAAGATATAATAATCTGAAAAGAGCTTGAGTAAAACTAGTAAGAAAATCTAAGATATGCTACATTCAGATATAGAGTATTTGCTCCAAAAAATAAACTAAGTAAAGACACAGACTCAGTAGTTTACCTCGGTTATTGTACTTACACTGTAGAGATGTAATGACCTTATAAATAAGTAGACTACACAGTATCGGCATCAGTTATATGCTATTGCACAATGAGGAAAAACTATTGCACTTGAGTTACATGTCTAATAAATAAAAATGTTACACAGAAGTCCAGAGTTCTATTACACAGGATGAGATTTAGTACATACCTTAATTATTGCACTTAAATTGTGATGCTACCGGAGAGGCTGCCATCTCCTACAGCGCCATCTTAGAAATGCTATGAATGCTATGAATGAATCTAGCAGTTGGGAGAACAAACTGGTGCACTTTCACAAACAGGGTTCTCAAGCCACGTGGAGTTACTCATAAGAGTGGCAGTTTACTTCTATAACAGCACTCACTCTTCTAAAGATTCCCACTAGATTTATAACATGGTACTAAGGCTGGGTACTGATGTTGGACAGTACGTGTTGGCTCACTGCTGGCACTCAAATTAAACTCAGGGGTGTCTGATGAAGTTCCACTCAAAGCTCTGTTCAACATAGTAGGTGACATTTAATACAGTAGTGCAGAAAGTGTCATATTAAGAGTCACTAATCTGATGATTCAGTGCGTGTACGTTTTATATCACTAAGAGACCACTAATTAGAAGGTGTGTCCAAATGATTCTGACCATATAGTGCATCCATTGTACCTACATGTTCCATAAATAAATCCTCCTTATTGGAAATAACATCATGGCAGCCCTAATGCAAAAAATAAACAATCCTACATTATGGTACATACGGGTATGTATACTCACGCTATCACCATCTGGTACTGCGTGTAGTTGAAAACGTGCCCTCCAATCACCCACATCACATCTCCAAGCACTACAGCTTTATGGGATGCCCGTGCCAGGCTTTGTCCACTGCACTCTTCATGTGTCCAAAAGGAAACATTAGTAGGAACTGAAACTGAACAATCAGGGCCTGAAAAGCACATTCACAAAGGCCATTTAAGGTCCTGTACCTTTGGCATTCACATTAACACAGACTACTATCTACTTCCTACAAAACATGAAACTGTACAATGCTGCTTGAAAGTTTGTGAACCTTTAAGAATTATATATATTCCTGTGAACTATGACCTAAAATATCATAAGTTTTTCTCATAAATCCTAAAAGTAGATGAAGCCATCATAATCAAACAAATCAGACAAAAATACTATACTTGGTCACTTTGCTATTGTAAAACTGAAAATGAATTAATATTATATCTGTAAATTTCTAGGATTGTGTGTTAATCTGAAGTTGTAATTAGAGTCAGGTTTTGTCAAATAACGGGATGATAATCAGGTGAGAATTGGCACTATGTTGGAAAAACTGAGATATGTCATAGTCTGAACACAAAATGTTTGTGGAAGTATATCGACAAACAAATCAGATTTCTAAGGGCCACACAAAAAGAGTTTGATGTTCATCATGCTGGATGCCACAAATCCACAATCAGACAGATTGGTGGCAAATAAAATAAATTCAAGACCATTGTTATCCTCCCCAGGAATAGTCAGCCAACAAAGATCACCTAAGAGCTAGTCAATGTGGTCACAATGGTAACCACGGTAGCTCCTAAGGAACTAAAGGCCTCTCTCATATTGGCTAATATTAACTTTCATAAATTCACCCTCAAAAGAACACCATATCCTTGCAAGCCTGCAATGAGAAGCCAATTTCCAAAAATAACATTGCTGGAGAAAGGAAATCACTACATTCCAGTGTAAGATCCTTATCCCATCTGTGAAACATAGTGGTGGTAGTATACCAGTTTGGACTGGTCTTGCTGCATCTGAGCCAGGGTGGCTTGCCATCACTGATGTAACAATGAACTCTGAATTATATCAGAGAATTCTAAAAGAAAAACATCAGGACATCTGTCCGTGAACTGAATCTCAAGAGAAAGCCGGTTCTTAAGCATATAAATTATTCTACCAAGAAGAGTCAAATTAATGTTTTGGATTGGCCAAATCAAAGTCCTGACCTTGATCCAACAGAAATATTGTGGAAGTGAGAACTGCTAGCAAGTAGTTTACGTGAGAAAACCCACCAACACCCCAGAGTTGAAGCCGAATGGTAAAAATGAAAATGTTAATATTTATCCGAATTACAATATTCAATTAATATTCAAGTCAAATTGCAGGACTGATTAAAGATTACAGGAAATGTTTAGATGCAGTTATTGGGTTCACACCAGATGAAAAAGTTTCAGATACTTTTGGCACTCAAATATTGAATATTGGATTGTTTATCTCAAATAAACAAATGGCAATGTAAATACTGTTTCCTCTTGTTTAAATGGGCTCTTTTAAGATGTGTGAAAATCTGATTATGTTTTAGTTCATAGTTATAGCTAAATAAGGAAAATTCTAAAGGGTTCAGAAACTTCCATACTGCAGTGCATGTTAATATAAAACAGTGATCGTGATGGAGGTGCAATCATATAAAGATTTTATTAGATTTTTATTGGGCTCTTGTACCATAGGCTATAGATCTCATGACATGTGAGCTGTCCTGTATGCAGGCCACACAACATTTAGCACAGAAATTCATTTAATCATTAACATACAGTAATGGTATGTGTGTATAGCTGTCAGAAAAAGTGAGTACGCTGAGCAAAAGTTGAGCCCCACAGGTGCTCAATTGGGTTTAGGTCTGAAGACATACTTTTATCATCACCTTTGCATACCATCACCTTTGCCTTCATCTTCCTCAGCAAGGCAGTTGTCATCTTGGAGGTTTGCTTGGGGTCGTTATAACATTGGGGGCGTTATCACCGAAAGGAGGAGTTCATGCTCTGCTTCAGAATGTCACAATGAATGTATACCACAATTCCCCAGTGTCAGGAGGAGCACTCACGCAGCCCCAGACAATGGGGTTACCACCACCATGGGTTACTGCGAACATCTCACTGAGCACTGTTCAATCCATCAACCAAAAATGGGAGTATGGCCGTCCACCTAAACTGAGAGTGCAGGACAGCACTAATTAGAGAAGCAGCAAAGAGGCCTGTGGTCACTCTGAAGGAGTTGAATAGATCCATAGCTCAGGCAGGAGGATCTGTCCACAGGGCAACTATTAGTCATGTACTCCATAAATTTGCCATTTATAGAATAAGAATAAGGCAAGGCATAAGTCGTCCCGCTTGCAGTCTGCCACAAACCATGTAGGGAACACAGCAAACGTGTGGAAGAAGGTGCTCTGGTCAGACGAAACCAAAGTTGAACATTTTGGCGTAAATGTAAAAAGCTGTGTGGCAGAAAACGCTGCACCACACAACTCCCACCATAAAACATGGTGGTGAGAGCATCATGCTGTGGGCTTTTCTTCAGCAGAGACACCTTGTCAGAGTTGATGGTAAGATGGAGGGAGTTAAATATACAGGGCACTCGTGGAAGAAAAGACTTGAGACTGGGACGAAGGTTCACCTTCCAGCAGGACAACAACCCTAAACACAGACTACAGAGCTACAATGGAATGGTTTAGATCAAAGTATATGTTAGAATGGCCCAGTAAAACCTTCAGACCTAAATTTGATTAAGAATTTGTGGCAAGATTTAAAAATTGCTGTTCACAGTCGCACTCCATCCAATCTGACTGAGCTTGAGCTATTTTGCAAAGAAGAATGGGCAAAAATGTCAGTCTCTAGATGTGCAAAGCTGGTACACAGTGGTGCTTGAAAGTTTGTAAACCCTTCAGAATTTTCTATATTTCTGCATAAATACGACCTAAAACAACATCGGATTTTCACAAAAGTCCTAAAAGTACATAAAGTGAACCTAGTTAAACAAAATTTAAGGTTATTATGCTGTAGCCAAGTGTTTTCCTTTCTCCAAACATAACACTTTCCTTATGAAAATAAAATGTGGAAAAGTTCGAAGGGTATGAATACTTTTGCTATGCACTGTACATACTCTGTGACATTCTGAAGCAGATAATGATCTCTTCCCTTCAGAAACTCAGCCACATTAAAGTTTCCAACATAATATTGACCCCACACACACACCTCCAAGATGAAAGCCACCTTGCTGACGAAAATGAAGTTAAAAGTGATGGACTGGCCAAGTATGTCTCCTGACCTAACGCCAACTAAGCACTTGTGGAGCATCCTCAAGTGGAAGGTAGAGGAGCGCGAGGTCTCAAACATCCACCAGATCTGTGATTTGATCATGGAAGAGTGGATGCTAGATAACAATGGTGGTCACACAAAATATTGACACTTTGGGCACATTGTGGAAATGTTCACTGTAGGGTGTACTCACCTGTGTTGCCAGCTATTTAGACATTATTATTTCTTTTTAGTTCTTTTCAGTAGACAGTAAATCTATAGAATCTCTACACTAACTACTTTAAGTTAAATCAAAGTTTCATTTTTATAGTGTTGTCCCATGAAACGATATAAAAAATATTTGCAGAAATGTGAGGGGTGTACTCACTTTTGAAAGATGCTGTATATTATAAGGCCGGGTTAATCTGTGACTAGATATGAGTTCAACACACATATGAAATTAGCTTTATAAAAGAGCAATGTGCATAGTCATAAACCTACACATTTATGCCAGATGACCAGGCTGCACTGTAGGAGATAAGAGCACACAGATGTTTGTGTGTTTCTCTGATTAGGTTCACCACATCTCTCCCCTCCATATCAGAGTATGTTCACTGCTGCAGTGTGCTTTGACACAGAGAAGAGGAGCACTGCAAATCTAATCAGAGAAATACACACAGCTCTATAGAGCCTGACTCCAGAAGGTACTTGTATTTCAGCTTATCACTGTCAAGCCAGATTATGTGACCACAAACCAACTGTTCTTTCTAGCCTGCTCTCCTGCCATCATGCTATTTATTATACAATAGCAGTAACATTCCAGATTAAATAAACAGACAACTGAAGCAAAAAGAAACAGAAATAATGACCCCATTTCTTGGTTATCATTTCTTGTCATCATACAGAGATGTAGCCTACCTTGCCATCCAGGTTCACAGCGACAGCGTTTTTCACTGGCTTGGCACTCTCCACGCACAGGATAACCACAGTTAGAATCACAGTAAGGGATATCACATGCCTCACCCTTCCAGCCTTCCTCACAATCACACTGCACCACATCACTGGAGTTAGCTAGTTGACACAAACCATGGCCTGAGCAATTATTAGGACATGTATTTATCCTAACAAAGAAAGACAGAATAGGGATGGGAGAAAAGGACACATTGGTTAATTTGATAACATATGGCAATGAGTTAGAGTGTAGGCTATTGTTAGCGTACTACTTTCCATGTATATTTTATGCTTGCTAAGGTCAGATCATGTGTAGTTTTATTATGAATCTGTATTACAGATGGCTACACCTCTAGCCAATAAGCTTCAAAAGACACATTTTGGGAAGAGAAACATGAGGTGTAGTGATGTCAGCAGCAGACTGAACAAGTATTCAATACAACCATGTCAAGGGGGGAAGGTTTTAAAGAATAGCTAACAAAAATGTTCACATCTCCATGCCACTCTGGATTGATAAACAGAATGTCAGACAGGGATTTTGTTTTGGCACCTACTAAATATAGCTTGTTGCAGAAAAGGTAGTGGGAAAGTACAGTACCAGTTAAAAGTTTAGACACACCATCCCATTCAATGTTTTTGTTTTTCTGCTTTGTAAATTAATACTGAAGTCATCCACACTAAGGAACACATAAGGAATCACATAGTAAACTTAAGTGCTAAACAAAATGTGTTTTACTTCCAACTTCAAAGTAGGCACCTTTTGTTTTGATTATGGCTTTGGTATTCTTTCAGTCAGCTTCATGAGGAAATCGCCTGAAATGGTTTTTCCATCAGCCTTGAAGGAATTCCCAAAGGTGCTGAGCACTTGTTGGTTGAATACTTTCAAAGTTCTTGAAATTTCTTCAGATTGACTGACATTCAGTTCTTAAAGTAATGATGGACTGTCATTTTTCTTTACTTAGTTGAGGAGTTCTTGCCATAATATGGATTAAAACATTACTTAAATAGGGCTATTCACTGCATACCAACTCTACCTCTTCACAACACAACGGATATCATTTTTTAAAAATATTGAAGTTTGTTTAACACTTTTTTGTTTAATAAATAATTCAAAATGTATTTCTTCATAGTCTGGATGACTAATATTAATCTACAATGCAGAAGATTTTAAAATAAAGAAAAACAACTGAATTAGAGGTGTGTTCAAACTTTTGACTGGTACTGTACATCCCCTTGGACATATATATTTTACAAATGAAGTAAATGACTGAGATGCTTCACTTTTCTTTTGCCAAATGATATTGTCTTGGAACGATTTTCTCCATGGCTGTCCTGTGTTAATATTTTATGAGGGTTTTTTTAAATTGTTGTGATGCTTGTTACTCAAGTGCACACTGTCCCATATGGGAACATACCAAACACTAATCACTTTAGATTTTCACCATTATTGCTATGGTGTTTAAATGATTTGTTGTGAAAAACACTGTATTCAGCCAAGAAAACCACAATATAGAAACATGTTCAGTAGTAGCCTGAGGCTTTTGGCATAAAACACTCGGCCCATATCAGCACAACTAAATTATACTGCTACACATTTTGCATTAATCTTTGATCTGTGATAACTAACAATGAAAAGAACAAATAAAGAGATCTGTTAACCACAAAACCACTGTGCAGACATCTGTGTTAATGTATGAACTGTGGAAATCACTAGAATTATAGTGAGTTCTATTAAGACAATGAGATCTTCGCGTTAATGGTTCACTGAAGTACTAAATATCATTAGTTTCAAAACAGCAATTACAGATACAACTAGACAGCTAACATTAAATGGCACTGCACTTAAACCTAAGCTGGATTTACAGATCACCCATTAGTACACAAGTCACTCTCGTATAGAGCAGAACAAAGATCAGGGTGTGTGTAAGATGGGGCTGACCAGTCAAGCATCTGTTTGATGTCTTTCAGAGAGTTCTCTTTTTTGTGTATAAATAGAGGGGTCTCTAAAAGGGTGCAAGCATTAATGACTGCTGGAGACTAAATGTGTGTGTTAGAGAAGTTCTGTTTCATGGTTTCTTTAGACTGTACTCCAGTAAGGAATGCCCTTTGAGGGAACTGGGGTCCACTATGAATGTGGTCACCATAGAAACTGAACCACTGAGCACCAAAATTTATCATCATCAATCTCTTCTCCAAACCGGGAGTCCAACATCTTTTAAGATATTGATGTGCCTTTCTCTTTTTTGTAAGCACTGTCTAACAACCTGCTTAATAAAAACAGGGCTCATTTGGTTTGGCTGTTCAAGTATCAGTTAGTAGCAAAACATTTCTGGATTTATTTTTCGGTCACTAGGTGTGACATGAAGATGGGGTGATTGAGGGTTTTGCACAGCAAGGGAAATGAAAGAGCCAAAATGCATGTTATTTGTAATAATTCCAACTTAAAGGTGATTTGTAACTTTGTTTTGTTCAATAAGTTGCAGTTTTGTATGAATTACAATGTCTAAAATAAATTCCAGTGACGTTTACGCTTAAGACGCGTGTCACGTACACTGGAGATCAAAATAAGAGAACAACACACAATTTCCTAAATGTCAAGTTCATTGTGTAGTTCTATGTGAAATTATCATAACAGGAGTAAAATAGCAGTATTTAGATTATGTCATCAATTGTTTACATTCTAAAGCACAGCATAAAAACTTTTCCAGTATTTTAAGCTTATTTCATCAAGTTCATATATTCTAAAGCACAGCATAAAAAACTTCAACGAGTGAATTGAAAAAGAACACTGATCAAAATTAGAGAACACTTTTAGATACCTGCAAATTATTGGTGTTAATCTGTCACCGGGTGCTAATTTAATTTAATTATTATTTTAGCAAATTCGTAATACTCGCACATTTACATCGCATTATGTAGCGCATCATGGCGGGCATGATGAACCATATGGAACATCAAGTTCTACTCTAATACAGCCAGCTGCAAACTTCTGATTCATGATATACTAAATTACATTGTTCATGTTTGTAAATCGATTGATCGGAAAGAGATCCGAATTGGATATTCAGTCAAAATCCGACTACTGTGTACATGGTCATACACCAGTCCATTTGTAAGGCCTGAATTAGCTAATTAGCCTGTTGCTAATTCCGGACAGGTAAGAACCCGATAAAAAACAAGTTTTACATATATTTTTCTCGTCTAAATGAACAAAACGATTAAAATGGACTTACCAATTTTTTACGATATTGAAGTAGATTTCTCGGGTCGGCTAGAATAGACTTCCATATCCTCACTGTTGTGTGTAATCCATCCATATAGCATTTACGTGGAAAATTACGTGGAAAACTAACATCGGCGGATCCGCCAAACAAGTAAAAAAGCCTGGCCTTATGGCCAAGAAACCCACAACAGTCACAGAACTGTGGAAGAGACTGGAAGAAGAGTGGAATAAAAAAAATCACACCAGAGCAGTGTGAGAGACTAGTGATGTCCTGAGGCCGCAGATGTCCTGAAGTCATTCAAATCAAAGGCCTGTACACTTTTTACTGATTGGTGACTGTTGTAACCTTCAGAAAATTTAGCTGTAATCTTTCTCTGTGCTTGAGTCATTGCTGTTCTCTAATTATGATCATCATATTTTTTTGCAAAATAAAGTTTTAATGTTGATATAATGTGGGTATTTTGTAAAACACTGTTCTAGTGGTACGTTGTACACCTTACAAAAATCGTTTAAATACTGATCAATGTAGATTACATTATTTCTGAAAAAAATCAAGTGTTCATACATTGTTCTCTAATTTTGATCTCCAGTGTACGTGTCAGAGTGTGGGTTTAGGGGGGTGGTGTTACATAGATAGTAAGAAGTTAACATAGCAAGTGTAAAGTATTACAGTACACTAATGTCACAAGTGGCCTTTACAGCTCACCTATATGAGATGTTGAAACCAGTAAGGTTGTAGGCTGCATCACTGAAGAAGTGTAGTAGAGCATATCCAGATTCTGACACCACCTCTGGAACTGTCTCATTGCCGTACTGCTCAGGAACTATCAGCCCACTGCAACATGAGAGAATAAGCTGCTAGCTTTTATATAGGAGAAGGCAATCTGAAAAACTTGTATTTGGTTGTTTTATGGGGATCAGTAATCAGTACTAAGAATACTACAAAGAAATGTTTTAACTGCAGATTCAGGCAGTGTGTGTGGAGTTTGCATTTTCTCCCTGTGCTTGTGTGAGTTATGTCTTACATTTCAAAGATGTGTTACATCAACTGCCATATCTAAAAATCTTCCACTGTTAGTGTGTGCACACTTGTGCCCTGTAATGAAAGGCACCCTGTCTATGGTTGGTTCCTACACTGAGCCCTGTACATGTGGTTAAACCCCAATGCCCCACAATGGAACTGGACTGGATTAAGCAAGTATGTAAAGCAAGGGAGTTCCTTGCAACTTCCTTGCCACTGTCATCTCTGGTTAAGGCATGTGGCATTCTAGACTCGATTTTCATAAAGCTGTTTGAGATAGTCTGTGCTGTGAAAAGCGCTATAAAACAAACAAATTTGAACCGAAACATTTAGCTCATCTTGAAAGTTCAGTTTTCTTTAATTAGGAACAACAGTGCAAGTATTTTGGCCTTATGGGGCTGCCAACACTAATGAGAATTCTTCTGAGTGTGCACATTTAAGGTATTTGACATCAATATAGACTAATTTTAATTAGTCATTCATTCCTTATTATGGTTAGCTGTCATATAATCTACTATTTGCATTTTAGTAATAAATAGTTTATTATTTTACACTATAATAAAGTTTGCACTAGGCAGCAGGGTTTCATCCAGCTATGACCACTGACCATTAGTTCTCATGTTGAAGAAGAAGGCCTTGCTGTCTTTACCTACTCAATATAAAAATGTGAATTGCAGTAATAAAAACAAACATGTACAGTACCTGAACGCAGCCAGCAGTGGAGAGTATATGGAGTCTCCATCATATACATAGAGGTGGTCCCAGCTGCACTCAGTCGCAAAGTGCTCAAAGCGTAGCCTCAGGATGGAGTTAGGCCTACAAACACACCACGTATGAACTGGGTTTGCATACCAGTAGCAGAAGACCAACATGTCAGCGAATCAACATCTCAGGATTTTTAGAGCACCTGCACTGGCCAGTGAAGACGCAGAAAGGGCCTATTATGGGAACTTAATAAGGAATTGTTTTTTCAGATACAAAAGGTATGTGGCATGCTCTATTAGTGAGGTACTACAGTGGGTACAGAAACCATTCAGACCCCTTAATTTTTCACTCTTTGTTTCATAGCAACCATTTGCTAAAATTAAAAACGTTTTTCTCATTAAGGCCATGCTTATTTTATTTATTGGATTACGGAATCGCCGACCATGAAAAATGCAAAATTGAAAACATAAATAAATAAAAGTTCGGACCTGTACTTTTTCACTTGTTTTTTTTCCCGCTGGTCATATATTCGCCTTTCTAGTGCAATAGTAATACATGCATTAGTTCCTGCTAGAACTGAAGTCTTGCGTTCATCATATGATAATCCACCTTTCAAATGTACGCGAGGCTACTGTCTTCGGAGCGCGCGAGGCTACCGTCTTCGGAGCGGATGGCGGATGACGGCATTTATTTCGTGTCGCTGTAAAGAAAGGTGGCAGGGAAATAAAAAAATGTATTATGGTGCTGTAGTGATGAAAAACTATCCGATATTGTTGCAAGAATAGATGGTGTGGCTGACATCCCAGTCTGCAATGTTGAAATGGCAGAAAACGATGCAGTCACAGGAACCGAAGTCGAGATGTCAACTCCCATCATTCGGTCATTCATTTTGAAATACCTGACAATTTGGTTAGGGGAACAAGTGTCTACTAACTCAGATTCAGAACAGCCAGCAAAAAAAAAAGCATCTTTGATGTCGTATATTGAACATTTTGGTGTTAATTCTAAGTGGTATGTGTGGAGAAAACCAGACACTGCTCATCACCTGCCCAATACAATCCCAACACTGAAACATGGTTGTGGCAGCATCTTACTATGCCGGTGATTTTCAGCTGCAGGGACAGAACGAGTGGTTGCAATTGAAGGAAAGATGAATGTGGCCAAGTACAGAGATATCCTGGAAGAAAACCTCTTCCAGAGTGCTCCGGACCTCAGACTGGGCCGAAGGTTCGCATTCCAACAAGACAATGACCCTAAGCTCACAGCTAAAATAACAAAGGAGTGGCTTCGGAACAACTCTGTGACCATTCTTACTGGCCCAGCCAGAGCCCTGACCTAAACCCAATTGAGGATCTCTGGAGAGACCTGAAAATGGCTGTCCACCAACGATCACCATCCAACGTAATGGAACTGGAGAGGATCTGCAAGGAAGAATGGCAGAGGATCCCCAAATCCAGGTGTGAAAAACTTGTTGCATCATT
>JAVSBU010258462.1:0-11671 GCA_033118015.1 Loricariichthys derbyi | reverse complement strand
TTCATTATCTGTAAGCCACAATCATCAAAATGTCAAGAAATAAAGGCTTGAAATATTTCACTCTATGTGTAATGAATATATATATAATATATGTGTGTTTCACTTTCTGAAATGAGTGACAAAAAATATTGAACTTTTTCATGATATTCAGATTTATTTTTAGATGTAGTAGTATATGGGAAGTGCAAGTGATAAAATGGACATATGCACCTAATACACTGATCACTAAGAGTATAAGGTAATGAACAACATGACTTATAATAACCCAGGGTAGGTAAATGTGTGTAGCACAGGATAGAACATGTGGTACTTACGGATGTTCAGCCAGACTCTCGTAACCTCCCAGACTCTCAGCAAGAGCAAATAACTGAAACACAAATCATAGACCTATTTTTCACATTTGGCTGAAATATGGATAATAAATGCATGATGAGTAAATGGTTATGATTATGTACTCTTTGCTATTTTACCTTCAGGTTTTGGAGGAATGAAGTGGCATTTTCCAGATTGCCTTTAATGTAGAAGGTGATCATCCCAGGGCAGCCTGTGCACTGCCTCTTCGTCAGCTCATACTGGGGGTGAGATGGCAGACCTGGCAGAGAGAGACAGACACACAGACTGATAAGGACTGAGATAAAGATAAATGCACTCTGCTCCTCAAAGGCAAAGTTCTTCCAGTGTCATTAACAACATTTCCATCAAACTGAATTAAGATTTTCTAAAAATGATCTTATCTACAAGGAAATAGAGGGAGTGCTGCTAGAGATGACCCACAATCACCTGATCTCCTGATATAACCTTTACAGAGCTGGTTTGGTACGAGCTGCATCAAAGAGTAAGGTCAAGGAAGCCAACTTGTGGCTATCACTTGATGCCCAAGAACTGTATTATAATTGTGTAGTTAAACACTTCTCTTGAAAATTGAAATATTTGATTTGTATTGCTTTATTGTCTGAAGTAAGGATGCACCAATATCATTTTTGTACCAATATGAGTGTACCGTATTTTCACGACTATAAGGCGCACTTTAAATCCTTTAATTTGCTCAAAAATCGACAATGTGCCTTATAACCTGGTGCACCTTATGCATGGATTCCGGTTGTGCTTACAGACCGATTTAATGTGGTACACGGTGATCAAAAATCTGTCAAAGCCGAGGTGCTTTTTCTAGGAGCATCACGTTAACCAGAGTCAGAGTGTTTGTTATGAACTCAAAATGGCGTCCGTTAAGAGGCATGCTTATTAAGTGGATTTCAAACTCAAGTCTATAAGGTACATAATAAAACATGGAAATAGAGCAGCTGTGAGAAATTTCAACATTAATTAATCAATGGTGTGGAAGTGGAGAAAGCACGAAGATGACTTGTGCCAAACACCAAAATTAAACAGAGAAGATCAAACGCTATGAGTTTCAGAAAGAACCAAATGTGATGGCCACAGTTAGAGAACATTATTGAACAGAGAACAGCAGGTAGAAGAGTCTCTACAGTCTCTATTGAAACTTTCACGAAGGACTGAATCATCACTAAACAAGTAAGTAATAGCAATGAGACTCGGATAATGAGAGAGATTTGGACATGCTTGCTGCTGAAATCACTCCACTGTTTACATCAGACACTGAGAATGATGGATTTAATGGATTTATGGAGGAAAATGAACTGAAAAAGTGAGTGTATTGTTTTTTTTTACTTTATCTTACAACTGAACAATGTTTAGAGTTAATGTTTGACTTATTTGACTGTTTTGTTTCTCTGAATGCACCTTATAATCCGGTACGCCTTATAGTCATGAAAATACTGTAATAACATTCCAGTTCTAATAATGACTTTTAAAACGTTTTATTTTTTATATGAGATACTCTACCAGCGTAACATACACTAACACCACCACATCAGTGTGACTGCAGTGTTGAGAATGATCCACCACCTTAATGGTAAATGATCTGTGGTGGTCCATTGGGGGCCTAACTACTGAAGTACAGGGTGAAAGTAGACTAACAAAGTATGCAGATTAACAGATGGACAGCGGTCTCTAAAATATTTCCAAACTGCTGACATTGAACCTTCTCTACCTACCTGTAAAGCATTGGCTGCTGTTATATCGGAGTCATTTTACGAGTACAAGTGCGGGTACATGAGGACAGTATCGGACTGACATCAGATACTGGCATCAGTATCAACACATCCCTAATTTTTAAAAAAGCCTTTTTTAAAACTTGCTAAAATAAAGAAGATGCATTTAAAGCAGGTTGTGTCCAAACTTGAGTGAAACTGTCTGTTGTTTAACCAATTAATATTGAGGGTTTCAGAAGAACATTCCTTTTGCTGCATGCATTTCTATCAATTCATGAGTAAATAAGATTAAGATGATAAAACAGATCAAACTGATAAACAGAGGCTCCAAGTTCCTCCAAGGTGTATGAAACAAGCAGCCACTTTCTTTAATTTTCTCTAAAACTGCACCACAGTAAAATCAAGAGAACTGATGTAGTTAAAAGCATTGGGTGGCCCTGCCAAATATTGATTTTATTTCATTTACTGTCTGCTGCACTTTGTTTGTCCTTTTATTTAGAAATGCCTCATTCTTTTAGACATAATATTTTACAGAGCACTGTATGTCCACAATCCATAAATGAAAAAGTGGTTATTGTGTTTGTTCATCTGGTTTAACCCCACTTCATATTCCAGAAGATAATGGAGATCTTTATAGAACAAGGCAGAAGTCTGTTACTGGTCTGGGTAATGTTTGCTCAAACACCAAGAACAAATGATTAAGGTGGCCTGGTTCTTGATCTTCTAAAGATGTGAAACAACTCCAGAACAACTTGCAGTTGAACTGAGCAGTTCAAGTTCAGAACCTTGATTCAGGGTCAAAAAGACACCACCAGCGTCACAGTCTATGTCATTGTTGATTTGGCTTCAAAAAGACGGATTGCTCAAAAGATGGCAATCTGCAAACTATGGCGGAAATCATTTGCCATTAAAAACAGCTCAAAAACTAACTTATTTCACTATTTGCTAATTAACCACAGTGCAGAATAATCTGCAAAAAAGTGCCTTTTAACAAAAAAAGCAACAGATGGAAAGGCAAAACAAATGATGTCACCAATTATATAGACAGTTGAGCAAATTCAGACAGTTGAGAAAAATGGGTTCATACAACTTTTGAATACATTAGACCCAACATGTAAACTTCCAAAATATAATCTAATTATCGTAATAAAATTCAATCCCAGAAAACACCCCCAAAATACACACCCCTAGCTGATAAGGGTAGAAGGGCCCAACAGTGGCAGGTTCATACTGCTGGAAGGCAAATCTTTGGATTTATACTTTAGCCCCTCAAGTTCTCAGCCATTACTGTTGCAAAGGAAGCAATAGTAGATAATACAGTGCATTTGCTATCAGTATGAAATTTTCTTTCAGTTGTTACAAATATGGTAGAGATGCAAATCGGCTACTACTAAACAGGTATACATTCTTATCTCGGGTACCTGGGTAGATGACTTTGTCCACCCTAGGATCATTCTCAAGAAACTGGGCAACAGCCATAGCATTCTTAAAGTGCTGCTTCATTCTCAGAGCCAATGTCTTCAGCCCTCGATTACACATGTAGCAGTCAAATGGAGAAGGCACAGCTCCCAAAGCTATGTCAGAAAAAACAAGGGGAAAGGTACTGTATAAAGATATATAATAACTGATATTGAAAACCAATCAAATATAAATACAATCCCTCCACTACAGATTTTAACAGATGTCATGCAGAGGTCGTGCACAGAGTAGAATTCCATTTTTAAAATGCTAGTTGAATTTAATGCTTAGCAAGAAAGCAAAGGAAATTCAGAACCTGTGTGGCCAAGTTATTAATGTAATGAGTCTGGGCTACTTGCCCAGAAAGCATAAGGCCCTTGTAGCACTGATTGCCAGATTATAATGGAAAGATAATAGAAGTAACAAAAACTGGTAAAGTCCATCTGCTCAGGCAATTATATCAGTAGTTCTGCCAAACACTTGAATTTGCATAATTTTCACTTTATCTTTGATACAGTCCATCAACTAAGATTAGGTCAAAAGGCTGCTATCCAAAGTTTGCTTGGACCAATAACTACGATCGGTACATTGACTAAAACTGATTAACACTGACATAACCCACCTTAGTGTAGTAAATATAATTAACATGCTTGTACACAGTGATACCAAACCACAATCACTGAGCACTTTATTAGGAACACCTGTACACCTACTTATTCATGCAGTTATCTAACCAGCCAATCATGTGACAGTATTGCAATGCATAAATCATGCAAATGCGTCCCAGCAAATATGTGTCCTTTTTAGTATTTTTATAACTACTGATATCCTGGGATTTTCATTTACAACAGTCTCTAGACGTTATTCAAAATAATGTAATAACGAACATCCAGAGAAGTCAATGGAGAATGGTCAGTCTAGCTTTCACTGACAGAAAGTCTTTACAATTATGGTGAGAAGTATAGCATCTCAGAATGCACATGTTGAACCCTGAGGAGGATGGGCGTCAACAGACTACACTGGGTGCCAGTCCTGTCAGCCAAGAAAGCTGAGGCTGCAGTTGGCAAAGGCTCACTAAAACTGGACAGCTGACGCAAAAATATAGACTGTTCTGCTAAGGTGCACAGACAGTACTGGTCAGAATTTGGCAAAAACAGTATGAATCCATGAACAAAACCTGCCTTGTATCAACATTCCTAGTTGAAAGATGGTGTAATTGTGTTTGTTTGTTAAAATAAAACAATCTACAGCCAATCTATTGTCACAGCCTATTTGAGTATTGTTTTTAATCTTTCTTGTGGAATCCATGCCACAAAACAAAAAGGCTGTTTTGATAGGAACAGGAATTTGCGTAGTGTTCCTAATAAAGTTCTTGGTCAGTATATGTGCTGACAGAAATTGCTTCCAGATATTTATGAAGTTCATATGTGAGTGAAGGCAGACGAGTGAATACTTTTGGCAGTATAATTTACCTTATAGGTTGTGTGTTTACTTACCGGTACTTGTTATCCTTACTGATATGCTTAGAGATATTTTGGGCAAGTTGCAGCTGTTTGTGGGTGTGTGTGTGAGACTCTCCTGTACTTATTTGTAACAAGCTATAAAAGTCTCTATGCCTGTCCTATGAAACAAATCTGCTGGGTTTTGGAATTGGCATGGTCATTTGAGAAAATAATGGCTTAGAAATATTACACCAGCAGATTTTTTCCACAACGCTGATGCACTTCATATCTCCATCTGATTTACAGAGGAAATAATTTTTGAGGCTTAGTGAAACCTATTTCTGACAGAACTGAGTTGCTCCAATAAAAATGCATTTGTTCTCAAAAGAAAAACAATAATCTAAAAAAGTATCATGATAATACTGTTAGGGAAAATAAACTCAGTTAACAAAGTTTCACTGGCAGTTTTCAGTGTCTTACCATTTTGCAAGTATTTCAGTTTTTCACAAAGGTCATCACGATTAACAGAAATCATTCCCATGACGACATCACTGTGCCCTGAAAATAAAAATAATATTTTCAATAACCTGTACTTGCATACGAAAGCTCCTGAGGAGCTGTCGTATGTTGATAAGATATGTTTACCATTCATGTATTTAGTGGCGGAATACATGCAGATATCAGCTCCAAGGGCCAGGGGGCGCTGTATGGAGACAGATGGATGGATGAATTTACATTAACGAAACATGACAAGTAAAATTGCATATACAGTTCCCTCTAAACCCTCTAGTTGCAATCTAATACACTTTACGCCGCATTGACCTGAATTCGAGCCCCCATGTCTTCCAGCCTGGATGGGCGTCATACACATAGTAGGCTGTTTCTGAGGAACAGAAGGCCAGTCAGAGGATCAGCCACAGCACTGCAACAGCAACCACTACTAGCTCTGTTATGGACTATGGTCTTGTCTAGGTCACGTTTAGGCCTGCACACTAGACCATGCAAAATTGGGTGTGGGGGAACGTTCTCTCTAAAAACTTATACAGCCAAGCTAAGATGTCCTGTAATTTTCCATTTACATTCACTCATAAGACACTCTTATCCAGAGCAACTTACAAGTGACACAATCTTTCAATCCAAGCAATTATGGGTCATAAATCTCAGGAAAGGAAAAAATCGTCTTTCTCACACATGATGTCAATGCTTTTGTCAACCTAAATACTGTATGGCCATTTTTCTGTCCGGATTAATTTGTACACATCCTCTCAACATTCAGGTTCCAGTGCCAGATTCATCACAGCTGCTGTCTTAGTGGAGGAGCAGGCATCATTTCTTGCTATTTCTGAGTCTGGAAATGTTTCCCAAAATAACTTGCCTGTGTGCCTACATACACTGAATGGCACATTATGTTCAACAACAAAAGATGTGAAATCCACCTGTGCTGTGGTCACCTTCTTAGTGAGACTCTGCTTTTCTTGTGAAAAGAACTAAGCTCTATTAGAGCAGCCTTCCCTGTGCCTTTATTCATCCCATAGGTAATTTAAGTAATTGTATTATTAGTGTGATTGCCTATGGCAATCACACTATTGAAATCTGAAGGTCCTCTATCTTCTTCTTATTAGTGTTATTGCCTGTAAGGCAATCACACTATTGTTATCTGAAGGTCATTATCTTCTTCTTTTTCTTCTTATCATTATTATTCAGCCGTTTTTTTTGATGCGCTATTTCGCCCGCAGTTTTCGAGATATCGACATGGGACAAACACCGAAACATGCAGAATTCTCGGGAGACGGTTGCTTGTATATAGATAAGAAATCGCATGTCGTATTCGCAGGCTACATGTGAAAATTTTCCCACTGACTTAACATTACAGGCAACTTCGGACGGCCATAACTCTGACAATTTTTGGGCTAGAAACATCAATTTCGGCATGCATGGACCGTGGGGCACCCTGACCCGGCACTTGACATCACGGCCTGATCTGGCACTCCGGTCATTTTTTACCACGCCCACAAATTCCGGCCTTAGGAAACCCATTGAGCACAATGTTATTTGGCCATTTTTTGATGCTTAATTTCACCCGCTGTTTTCAAGATATCGACACGGGACAAACAATGAAATGTGCAGAATTCTCGGGAGACAGTTGATTGTATACAGATAAGAAATCGCTATGAGCTATGCGAGAAAACGCGAAAACAATTTCCCATTGGCCTAACATTATGTCAAACTTCAGATGGCCGTAACTTTATCAGTTTTTGAGATAGAAACTTGAAAATCGGCATGCATGGACAGGGAAGCACCCTGACCCGCCACTTGCAACGTGGCAATCACACTCGCATTTTCTGCAGGAAATGCACCTCTCTAGTTCTATTCTATTATATTTTTGTATATTGCGTATTCATATATTGTTGGTTTATGGAAATCTTCAGTAAGTTTGATCTTTTCATGAGAGCCCATTGTAGACCTAAATCTAGACCTAATGCACATGAAATGACCCTGCTCACCTCCTTACCCTTACTAGGTAATGATACTGTTCTGTGTAATCTGAGGTGAAGTGGGTTTTGTATTTGCGTTTTTGCGGCACTCTCACTCTCTGCACTGACTGAACTCACAAGTTCGTCCTCAAGTAAAGAGCCCACCCACACTGAAAGCTGACTGGCTTTATTTTGCTGAGTAGACCAATCAGGACTGCCTCTCTCTCTCTCTCTCTCGCTCGCTCATTCTGTCATAAGAGCACATTCTAAGATGCACAATCTTTGAATCTTAGCGCATCTGATGTGGACCCCCAGAGAGTGATTCGCGGCCCCCCTGGTTGAGAAACCCTGGTCTACAATGCATCAGTTCTTCCAGACACTACTTAAGGTGAATTTAAACTATGTGCTCAGTGTTTTAGAGTGTAATTAAGAATTCCAAGTTGAGAAAGAATGAGTAAGATTGTGAGCATAAGAAAAAAAAAAACATACCTGGAAGTATGCTGACATGAAAGTGTTGTCCACAACCACAATAATATCTTTGCTGTATTCATGAGCGATCTCTGAAGAAGCTTTGATATCCACCACTTTCATTGTCGGGTTTGTGGGAGTTTCAAGCCACAGCAGCTACAATTACAACAGAGAAAGCCAAGGTTTTGTTTACAAAAAATTATTTGTGTGACAGTGAAAAAGCTTTTACATAAACAAAACTTCACGCACAGGTAAACATGAATAAACAAACTACAACTCCAGATCATAAAAACGTATATATTGGACGTAGGGAAAATAAGTTTAAAAATACAGTGTTTCTTACATTGACTTTTATTTCATTTCAAGCAGTATGAACCCAAGATATTTAGGTCATCTTCATCTGACATCATGGCCCAGAAGCAGCAAAACTGGCCAAAACCATGAAACTACCACCACCATGTTTCACAGATGGGATAAGGTTCTTATGCTGGAATGCAGTGTTTTCATTTCTCCAAACATAACGTTCTTCTTTTAAACCTTCTTCTTCTTTCTGCTTTTCCCTTTTCATGGGTCACCACAACGAGTCATCCTCCTCCATCTCACTCTGTCCTCTGCATCCTCTGTCATTATACCAACTACTTCCATGTCCTCTCTAACCAAAAAGCTCTATTTTGGTCTCATCTGTCCATGAAACATTCTTCCACGAACTGCAACGTTCCTTTTGGAGAGCAGTGGCTTTCTCCTTGTAACCTTGCCATGCACACCATTGTTGTTCAGTGTTCTTCTGATGGTGGCCTCATGAAGATTAACATCAGCCAATGTGAGAGAGGCCTTCAGTTGCTTAAAAGTTACCCTAATGTCCTTTGTGACCACGCCAACTATTACATGCCTTGCTCTTGGAATGATCTTTGTTGGTCAACACTTCTGTAGAGGGTAAGAATGGACTTGAATTTCCTCCATTTGTACACAATCTGTCTGACTGTGGATTGGTGGAGTCCAAACTCTTGAGAGATGGTTTTGTATTCTTTTCCATCAACAACTCTTTTTCTGAGGTCCTCAGAAATCTCCTTTGTTCATGCCATGATACACTTCTACAATGTTCTTAATGCTGCTGATTGGTTTAAAGAGTGGGAAGGACTCGCTGTTTTAAGTCACAATTATTCTGTGCTGGTACTGCTCATTTGTTTGCTAAAAGTTTTATTACTTATTTTGACTCAGGAGAGGAAGTTTTAAATGGGTGACTTTTAAAATAAAGAGCCTACGTTGAAGAGCATGCTTTTGTTTATATACGTGTTTATGCACCAACAGAAGGAATTGACAGAATGCGTTTTTTAGACACGCTGGCCATGAGAGTAACGGACTGCAATCCTTCTGAGCTTTTAATATTGGGTGGTGATTTTAACTATACAGTGGATGTTATGGACAGGAATCACAGTGAACCACATGCTGCTTCCCGCAATAGGCTATGTGAGATGCTGGTAACACATGATTTGTTCCATATATGTAGGAATCTGAATGGAAGACAAAGGCAGTACGCGTGGGAACAAGCAAAAGATAACGTTCTCTCACTGGCAAGGTTAGACAGGTTTTATGGCTTTAGATGTCAGCTGTCAGTTTTTGTACGTTGTTTTATCTCACTGGTTGGCTTTTCAGATCATTGCATGGTTCACTGTAGAGTCACTAAATGCAATGTGAAACCTCAGAGTGCATACTGGCATTTTAACACTTCTCTTTTAGATGATGATAATTTTAAAGATTCTTTTACATTCTTCTGGGATATCTTTAGATCTGAAAAATCACTTTTTACTTTACGGCAGCAATGGTATTTATGGCCATAGCCAAAATGTAGATAAAACTTTTCTGTCAGCAGTATACTCTCAATGTCACAAAAGATATATATGCCAGAGATGGAAATACTGGAGCTACAGTCCTTAGATGAGGACAATAGTTACAAACACTGTGTAGAAACTTTTAAAAGGAAAAATGCTGCTTTGGCTGACCTGCTGGGCATAAAAACATAAGGGGAACTTTTTCTTCTGTGGTCATGAGAACAAAAATGGACAAAAATGTTTATTCTTGTTGTGAAAACAAAATCAGGGGATCTCCTATCGGAGCCTGCTGATATCTGCAAGCAAACAGTCAGCTGTTATTCAAAGCTGTTTGACAGCAAGTGGGCAGAGGTACAGGAGTTGGAGTAAAGGTTCTTTCAGAATCTAAAAAACAACAGTCAGCAGAAATGCTCGATACAGAACTGTCCATGGGGGAACTGTATGAAGTGCTGCAGAGTATGGACAACGGACGGGCACCTGGAACCAGTGGTCTCCCAGTGGAATTCTATAAAGCTTTCTGGTCAGTAATGGGACAGGACGTAGTCCAGAACAGCATAGTTGACGGGAAGCTGCCAATGAGCAGTTGGAGAGCCGTTCTGACCCTGCTCCTAAAGAAGGGAGATCTGACTGAGCTAAAGAACTGGTGTCCTGTTGCACTGTTGTGTACAGACTGAAAACTCCTCTCTAAAACATTAGTGCAAAGACTGAGGAAGGTGATGGAGCAGGTGATACATTTTGACCAGACATACTACATACCTGACAGATCAATCTTTGACAATATATGTTTAATTTGTGACATTTTAGATATCTCAAATATTACACTTGAAGATTGGCCTAATTTCTTACATCAGGAAAAGGCATTCGACAGAGTGGAACACGAGTGTTTATGGAAAGTCCTACAAAATTTTGGTTAACCAAGGTTTTATAAATATGATCAAAGTGCTGTATAGTGATATTGAGAGTATACTTAAAGTTAACCGTAGTTTATATGCCCATTTTAAAGTACACAGAGGTATCAGGCAGGGTTGTGCTTCCTCCAGAATACTGTACAGTTTAGCCTTCGAACCCCTGTTCTGCATGTTGAGAGAAACAATTAACGGTTTTACTCTTCTTAAACATAACGTGAAAATCAGTATCTCAGCATATGCTGATTATTGGCTGTACTGATCAGCACACAGAAAGATGAGAATATTTTGGTGGATATTTTACAGTAGTTTTTTTTTTTTATCTTCTGCAAAAATAATTGGGGGAAAAAACAAAGCTGTTTTAGTAGGGGATGGGGATGGTGGAGAACCTACACTCCAACATGGGCTAAAATGAAGGGATGGTTTTAAATACCTAAGAGTGCATTTGGGAGAGAGCAACATTGTTGTAAAAAACTGGGAAGTAAATGTACATCTCCTGAAAGCGGAAGGGGAAAAAGGATGGGTCCACCTAGCTAGCAGGACTGCTGCTTTCTGACTACGGTTTGTACAAAGACTCCTCAAAAGGTTCTAAGGAATTGTCATGTAGCCTGCGAAATCCTCCACATGGTAGATGGACTAGGATTTATAAACACTGGTTAATCCCCAGGAGTGTACACAGGCAAACAGATCATCATTTACTACAGGATCATTTGCATATATTTGCCCGTTTGTAACGCTGTTTTAACCAGGAGGTGACGTATAGAACTGCGTACTGTCCATTAGCTCCGCCGTTTTGATCGCCTCTGTCACTAGTTAAACCTCGGTGAGGACTCTATACGCCTTTGATTATGGATACAATGGCGGCCGCTGAATAATGGTGGCTGCGACACTCAAGGAAGGGAAAGGATGAAACGGCGATTAAAAAGTATCAAAGTATCAGACGCCATCACGCGTCTTCTCTGGGAGCGCTCCCGGAATTATTCAACATGTTCAATAATTTTTTCCACGATTCCCGGTGAAGCC
>JAVSBU010258353.1:0-11673 GCA_033118015.1 Loricariichthys derbyi | reverse complement strand
ACACATAAAACATCTACTTTCCTTCTCTGCATCATGTCAGCCAGCTCTCTACCTTTGCCTGTCATTGTCCCTACATTCAGAGTTTCCACCCACAGTCCTACATTCTTGACTTTCCTCCTCTCTTTCTGTCTCCTCACTCGTTTCCCTCCTCGTGGTCTTCGACTAACAGTAGCACAATTTCCACCGGTACCCTGTTTGTCAACAGCACCGATGGCAGGCGTTGTTAACCCCGGCCTTGACCGATCTGGTACGATGTCACTTAGATGTACTCGCATGTTAGTTTTGGCAATGTGTTTTATGTCGGATGCCCTTCTTTACACAACTCTCATCATTTACCTGGGCTTGGGACCGGCACAAAAGATACACTGAATAGTGACCCCTAGGGGCTGATTTTGGGGGGCATAAACACTAAAGATAAAAATAATAATAACTATAGATGTCCTGATAGCACTTTTTGTTCTGACACCGGTACTGCAGCTTAATACTGATATCAATCTCATTGCGTTATTCCTTAAGAAACAATAAGGATGAAATACACTCATAGGCCACCTCATTAGGTACACCAGTTCAACCACTTAATACAAACATCTAACCAGCCAATCATATGGTAGAAACCCGATGCATTAAGGCATGTAGACATGGTCAAGACAACCTGTCTAAAGTTCAAAGCCAGCATCAGAATAGAGACAAAATGTCATTTAAGTGACTTTGAACTTGGCATAGTTGTTAGTGCTACTGCTGATCTACTGGGATTTTCAGAACACAGAGAATAGTTAAAAAAGAGAAAATATTTAGTAGAGGGCATTTTTCTGTGCAAAAATGCCTTGTACTTGCCAAATCTCAGGAGATTGGCCAGACTGCTAAAAGCACAAGCTGACAGAAAGGTAACAGTAATAAACAAAAACAGTTTTCTAACTTTATTGGATATATTTTACAAACTACAGTGGAAACTAAAAATCTGAGTACTAGTGAAAATTTGTACATTTTATTACATATCATATAATCAACATAATTTGGGTGTAAAGTTGAATCTTTCAATATAAATGACATTTTAAAATTAATAGTGTTTGACAAGTCTGTCCGTAATAAAAAGACTGTGATCCATGTTATCCTAGCATGATTTCATAATATTCCATAGAGTATTGTGTGATGAGTGCTTGGCCCAGATAAATGCTTGATGGGTCATGTTTCACTGGAGAAATGTCTATGGCCATTAGATTCAATCAATTATGGTATGATGATTATATAATTTGTAATGAAAACCATTGTATTAAACTTAAGCTAGAACTGCAAAACAGAAACATTTTCACTAGGGTATCAAACAGTTGCCTCTGAATTTCTGCTTGCTTTTATTCAGCTACATGCCAGAAGGATAACAGCAACTGAACTGTTTCCAATCGTCGGCTTTCAAATAAAAGCTGGTAAAAATGTGTAAAATTGCTGGTAATATAAATAAGATACCCACACAATGCTTATTCATATTAATCCGAACTGCCATTAGTGTGAACAAAATCAGTTGTTTGTAATGGTGAGACACAGAACCGAAAACTTACATTATGTCTCTTTTAGGATGGGGTGATTAATTGATTGCTTTAAGACTCATTAGACCAGGCAACCGTTTTGATGACCTAAGAGAACTGTAGCTTCAGTTTCCTGTTCTTAGTTGACAAGACCACCCAGTGTGATTTTTGGCTGCAGCTAATTGTAACAAGTATAGTTATTTGAGTTAATATTGCCTTTCAGTTTGAATGAGTTTGGCCATTCTCCTGCTACCTACAATTTTATAAACAATTTCTGCTGCAAAATTCAGATGGTAGGAATTCATCCATCTCCATTTAATATCCCATAATTAGAAAGTTAGAATCAAAAGTTAGAATTTCTCATGGACATGGGTATTCAGACCTTTTGCTATGTCACTTGAAATTTAGCTCTGATTCTTCTTGGTCATCTTAGAGATATTTCTCCATTTTCATTGGAGTTCACCTGTTGTAACTTCAGTTGATTGGACAAGATTTGGAAAGACACACACCTATCTACAATGGTGCATGATAGTTTGTGAACCCTTTAGAATTTTCTACGCAATATGACCTAAAAGAACACCAGATACAAGTCCTAAAAGTAGATAAAGAGAACCTAGTTCAACAAATGAGACAAAAACATTATACTTGATCATTTATTTATTGAGGAAAATTATGCAATATTACATATTAGTGGCAAAAAGTATGTGAACCTCAAGGATTAGCAGTTAATTTGCAAGTGAATTTAGAGTCAGATGTTTTCAATCAATGGGATGATATTCAGGTGTGAGTGGGCACCCTGTTTTATTTCAAGAACAGGGATCTATCAAAGTCTGCTCTTGCTAACACGTTTGTGGAAGTGTGTAGCATGACACGAAGCAAGGACATGTCTGAGGACCTCAGTGAGTTGTTGATGCTCATCACGTTGGAAAGGGTTACAAATCCATCTCAAGAGTTTGGACGCCACCAATCCACAGTCAGATTGTGTACAGTACAAATGGAGGAAATTCAAGATCATTGTTATCCTCCCCAGTAGTGGTCGATCAACAAAATCACTCCAAGGTGTGCAATAGTTCGTGGGGTCACACAAGAACCCAGAGTAATTTCTAAGCAACTGAAGGCCTTCCTCGTATTGGCTTATGTTAATGTTCATGAGTCCACCATCAGAACAACACTGAACAACAATGGTGTACATGGCAGGGTTATAAGGAGAAAACCACTGGACAAGCCAGAAGGCTATTGGAAGAATGTTTCATGGACAGACGAGACCAAAACACAATTTAAGTGTTATGTTTGGAGAAAGGAAAACACTGCAGTCCAGCGTAAGAACTGTATCCCCTCTGTAAAACATGTTGGTGGGAGTATCATGGTTTGGGCCTGTTTTGCAGCATTCAGTCCAGGATGGCTTGCCATCATTGATGAAACAATTAATTCTGAATTATATAATCACAGAAATCTAAAGGAAAATGTCAGTACATCTGTCCATTAACTGAATTTCAAGAGAAGGTGGTTCATGCAGCAAGACAATGACCCTAAGCACACAAGTCTTTATAACAAAGAATAGTTAAAGAGGAATAAATTAATGTTTTGGAATGGCCAAGTCAAAGTCCTGACCTTAAGCCAATCGAAATGTTGTGGAAGGATCTGAAGTAAGCAGTTAATGTGAGGAAATCCACTAACATCCCAGAGTTGAAGTTGTTCTGTATGGAGGAATGGGATAAAATTCCTCCAAGTCAGTGTGCAGGACCGATCAACAGTTACTGGAAACATTTAGGTGTTTATGTTGGGGATTTTTCTGTGTAGAGAGCTGAGAGATAACTCGTGTAGTTAAAACAAATTAGACCTTCCAGGCCAAGATGGTCCCTTGGAAAGGTGGCAAAATATCAGTAAAGGGTTACAGTCAAAACTAGAAATCATTTCAATTTCAGCTATTGATTTTTATATAAGTTGTGTACAACTAAAGGCAGGCAAGTCTTTAAATAAAGTCTTTACAGTATTTTTGTATTGAAACACCTTATAGAAACCGGCTTTTTAAATAAATACCACCATCTACTACCTCAGTGGAAGACACCAAGACTTATGTTTCAACATGTTATTCTAAGCAATAAGAAAAAGTAGAAACTTCAGAAACTTCAGTTTATTAATCAATGCAATACACAGTCAAGCAAAAGAGTCAACGATATTAAATGATACATATTCACATTATATCCTATTAGGGTGTACAGCATATATTGAGTTTGCAATGATAATCAAAGTATAAATGAGGAGGAAAAAAAAAACCCTCAAAGGTCATATGTTAACACAGCTTAGCAGTGAGTTCAAAACAAGACTGCAAAATAAAAGCTCTCATCACAACAGGAATGACAGTTCGTTAAATTTGGCAGGTGATTAAGCAGGAATCAATGGAAGAAAATAAAAGGGTTAAAGTGGAGGTTTGAGCTTGCAAGGCAGTGCAGATACACCTTAAAACCTTTGGTCATGGCTCTCATGGATATAGGAAAACACTGGAGCTGGAGTGTTCTGGAACCTATGCTGTCAGTTACAAGTTTGAATCACAAAAGCAGAATAGGTATTAACAGAAGATTGTCATTTTCAGGCTTGGTTGTTCCAGGACATTCCTACATTCATAGGAGGTAGACTTCAGACAATAACCTCTAACATGATTGGCAGTGATACTTATCTAGCCTTAAAATATGGGCTAATATGGGCGATCCAGGGTGAGAGCAAACTGGAGAATCAGTAGTGGACACAGTTCAAACGGAGTGGAAATAACCCCTTCTAAATCAGAGGCCATCATAACTAGGAAAAATATTTGGAGCGGTAAAAAAGCATGAGACAAACTATACCATTCTACAGCACCTAATTTGCCTCAGTGATAAGCCAATGATGATAAAAAGGCTTTGTGAAATGAAATTTTCAAAGACATAAGCACTGCCTTGCAGGCACATCAAATCTCTGTAAGGATAAGAGATTAAACGTACTAAAAATAAAACGAACAGGCTCACAAACTACAAATGAATTCAATGCAGCATATTTCAGGCTTATGAGGTACTTCATGTCTATGCACATTTTAGAAAACTCACACGGATCTTTAAAATTCCTGTTATAGCAGAATATACCTCGTCTTTAAGTTTTGTTTAGTTTGAATGCCCCATTTTAATAGGGCATTTTATTTTTCAAAAGTGCAAAATACAAATACTGATAATGCTATGCAGCATTCAATCAAGGTTGCATGATTAATAATTGTAAAAATTCTTTGATGTGGCATTGAAATTGATCAAATTAAAGGATTATCACCCGCTTTACATATGGGAGATAAGACAGGTCTTAAAAAGGCACACAAACATAAGACTGTTGTCTTGAGCTCTACAGGAATACCAAGATGATGTTTTCACACAACCTTTTGTACCTTCTTAATGTTGCCGTTATCTTCTGAGCAAAATGAGATATACCAGTGTGTATATATACTGTCTGTTTTCAAAGATATTTTATTACTAGTAAATTCAATAGTGAATTCCCTTTGATAAATGTAGCACAGTAAACAACATAGTACAACAGAAACTAATTTAAATAGCTTATTTTAGACCTGTATGGGATATTTGCTGAGAATTCACCAAGCAGACCCTCAAATGCGTTACTGCAATACTGAATATTACTCAAAAGGTTCAAGTGTATTCTTTCAGACATAGTAGACTGATGCTGAGACCATGACTTTAAAAGGTTTGCAACGTAAATGCTGGTTAATTTGTCAGAAATTGTGCTGCCAAACATAGCTTAAGAATTAAAAATGATTACAAACATGCTTACATTTTGGATACAGCAAATTTGCTTTTCATTGTATTGCAAAAACAGTGCTTTGTGGGTCATTCTATATGGCACAACTCTACTGATGGACATGAAGACACTGACAGCTTGTAAAAATCTCTACCCACAGATGAAACCCAAACTACCACCTCACTCTCAGATGGCACTCCATGAGTCACCCTTTCCCCTAATATAATAAGTTAATATGCATCATATAGATGAGTAATATTTGATTGGTTGCGCCACATTCACTGAACTTGGAAACTAGAAGATTATCTTTATTCCATGTATAAACAGAACTAACACACAAGGCAATAATGTTCAGTGATGAGCAGATTACAAAAGTTTTTGCCAAATGTAAGTTTACAGGCCACTGAACGGCAATTACGGTATTTAAACTCAATTTGGTCCCCACATCCCTCATCTCAACTCAAAACATTATTTAAATGCAAATACTAAATACCTAACACACAGTATTGGCTTGTGTTGTTTGGTCACCATTATTATTCACTGTCATGATCATATAAATTAGGGCTATACAGAAGGCTAGCACCCAAATACCAGTCTGAGGTAGTTTTCAAAGTTGGTATAAAAAGTCAAGTTATTAAGCCAGTGATCTTTTCTGTGAATTACTTTGTTTTGCACACAAACATGCACTGCATTACAGTATTATGTATAAATATGATTTACCAATGCCCAATGTTTTTTTTAAAAAAATGATAGAAATCAGTTTTTTTTAAATGGTAAAATTATTTTAGTATGTGCTATCGAAATAAAAATATGAACCAAAAAGATTTGGCTATTGTAGAATGGCAAACAAACACCCAGTAACTGTTTTACAGGAGACTTTGCCACAAAGCCCTTCACTTGTGCTCATAGAAGTTTGTAGCTTGTCAAGCAAGCAGTGGGTACCAATATATACATGCTTGAAAGGAAAATGTGGAAATTATGCTCTAGCTCAATATATGTTCAGGATGCTTTTCAGAATGAAACCACTAAAAAAAAAAAAAGACAAATATATAGAAATACCACATTGTAGCCCTATTTATATACAATTTTTACAGTGAAGCACCTCAAGCACATGCAAGGGAAATACTGTGCTAATATGCTCATAATAATTGCCTACGTTCACCATGTAAAATTTAATTCTAGTCCTCTGCTCCTTTACAATGTAGAACATTATACACAAGATGTAACAAGGTGCACCAACTGATATGATACACTATACAAAACCTTTTCCATCAAGTACCTTCATATACATTACGTATTTGACAATAAGTTGTTTCTTCAATTAATATTTCAGTAGACAGAAAAGTAACAGACTACATCTGAGTAACAAAACTAGGCTTTAATTATGATGTATGGTTTTTAAGTATTGTAAGTATAGTGCAAAGTTAGAGAAACGTTTACTCAGAGCATTATATAGTGTAGTTGGATTAAAACACCTTAAATTAGAACGCAAATTCATCAATTTAATTAATCTAATTGTAATATAAAAAGGGAAATAATATAACCATAATAGTTGGAATCAAGTCCAAATATGATTGCTTAAATTCTGGCTACATATTGATCAGAGCTACAAATAAGGGATCATAAACCAAATTCTATGCACATCCAAATGGTCAACAATCTATGAACATCTCCGTTTTATTGGTTGACTTGATTTTCTCTGCTAAATGGCATATTCACATCTTAAAATACAGTTATACTAAAAGTACTTGTTAAAACCTTGCGATTAGTTAATCTTTATCTTAAAAGACCCTATTAATTCAGTAATAAAAATGTATAATCTAACAAATCTCAGAAGGTATTAAAAAAAAAAAATACTCCAGACTGATTTAATAGCACACCATGATCACGCTTCGCTTATTAAGAATTTCGATGGGTTTAACTCCAAATTGATATGCAGTTTGTTTTACTGCGCGTAGACAATAGAAATTATCTATTATGTTTCATCTTATCCAGCATTTCATATTACACTGATCACGAGCCTAATGCTAAAATCTTATGTACACAAAAATGTAGTTTTTTGATATCTAGTAAACAGATATCACAACTAATTTTAAAAGTTACAGGAGATCAATATACAGCCATTTAAATTAATAGTAACCCAATAATTATGAAGATGAATGGCTCTGAACAAACATTGCATAGATATTAGATGAGTCACATGTGGATTAAAACTGTGTGCTAATTTCAAAGTATTTATAGTGTGTGTACTACAGTGTAATACAAAAAAAGAGGAAAAACCCAAAAAGCACCCCCCCTCAAAAAAACAAAACAAAAAAACAAAAACAACAAAAAACAAAAACAAAACTGCAGTATCCCTTAGCGTTTTCTCTGGTCAGGGCAACCAGAGCTTTTCTAAAACTACAACTACTTTAGGTTTAGTTTACTAAAACTACTCCTTGCAACACCAACCTAGACATAGCTCTTGATATAGTGCAAAAACACCTAAACTTTATTTCATTTTGGAATAATTGCATATGCTAAATAGTAATGACAATCTAAGGTGCTCAGTTTAATAAAAAAAAAAAAAGAAAAAAAAAAAAGTAGTGATCACCTTGTCACAGGACAAAGTGAACATCAATTAAAAAAAAAAAAAAAGACGACAAAAGATTGTGATTTTCAAAAAACAGTTACTTTGAATAAAGAAAAGTATATCACATGCACATTTCAATGTGCAGCCACACAGATTTTGAATAAAACTTAAAACGCATAGATAGCATGTTTGGCAGTACATGACTGTATTCGCATTGAATACGTAATATCAATTAGGAGCTGATGCTTATTCTAATCCTTTTTGTAAGTTGTAGTTTAGGCTTCGAGGAATCCTTCTAAACTCTGCACTTCAGCACTTTATTACCGGTTTAAAACTGTGGCACCAAGCAAGCTCTCTGAATATATACACATTTCAGCTTCTTAGCAAGGAGACGGGTTTCTAGGTAACACCTATCAAATCCACAGACTTAACAGAATTTGTATTAACATAACCACTTGTAATTATGAAGAAATGACTAATGCAGTGATGTTACCATAACACTAACAACAGGCAACAAGAGGTAGGCCATGTAGCCATTTCTCTACAATTACTAATGGCATATGTCCAGTGCCCTTCAAAGTGCATCCACTTGTACAGGTTGAGACCAGCGCCAAATACTAAAAGTAACTAAGGTCAAGTATTAAAGATTTAGAACCAAAATGCCCCTGCAAACACAGCTGAATCCGAAAATGTCAGTAATGAATAACGTACGTACTTAAATGCTAAAACCCCTTAAAGTTAAGAATCAATTCCATGGTTGAAGCCTTTAAGTTTATGGTAAAGAAAATATTTTATCAACATATTAATTTCAGGACAAGGTCTAGCACCAACAATTATGACTTGCTGTGCTTGTTACTGTAGGCTAAACATATTTTATATTTGTAATCTTTCATGGCTAACACGAACAAGTGAAAGTCATATTGAGTATGCAACTGTCAGCTATAATAAAATATAGTATTTAATGGGATAATACTGCTACAATGAGTATAGGGGTTTGCACTATGAACACAAAGCACCCATCTTAAAATTACTAAAATATACACGTTAGCTAAATTCATGTACAGAAATAACACTAACTCTCTGGGTTATAAATGCATAGGTATAAAAGAGTTTAAAAATTCTCAACTAGGAGTCATTAAAAGTGAAACCTATGGGGAAGCTAATCAACATCACAGATTATTACACCATTTCTGTAGCTTAAGAAGGCATTCAATTATTTGCATTATAACAGTATACAGGATGTATACTATATATTTCATTTCAGGTATAATGAAGAGTGGATCAATTGCCAAAACCCCTATCCCATATAAAGCTATGTATTAAAACCTACAACCAGTTACTACCCAAACCCTGTCAATCTACAAAGGTCCTGAACACAAGCCAGGCCAAGAAATCGCACAATGGACATTCAATGGAAAAACACACCCTTTTGCACTGTGAATGATATTTGGGCAAATATAAGGTGCATAACACAGTCAGTTCTTACCTGGCCAGCTAGATATCCCTAACACTTTTCACTCAGGACTTCCATAGCATTGAGGCCAGGGTTGAATAAACCATTAGGACCTGTGCACTGTGCTCTTCAGAACAGCAATATGCAGTTCTGTATCGCTGTTTTACAGAAACAACCAATAACTCTTTTGATCCCACACTCAATACACTACAAAGTCACAGGATATCCCAAACAAAATAAAAAACGCACAGATCTAAATAATTCTGAAAATTCAGTCTAAAATCCAATCACATCTGGTTCACATCAACACATCGAGGAGAGGTTAAGAAAAAAGATTAGGAAGCAAAAATATAAAAAAAAAGATAGTTCTTATAATAAAAACAGAAAGTACACAGCAGTACACAGATTAATATGTTGTTCTCTAAATATTGTTGAATTCGTGATGAATCTGGTTTAAGAAAGGGTGCAACTCTCCTGGATGAATGATCACAACCCCTATAGGCCCAGCCACCTGATTGTCAAAACAATTATTACATGAAAATTGCAATAAAATACATGACACTAGATTTCTATTTTTTTTTAAAGTTGTTCAAAAGGTCTTCATTACACTTAAGTGTTCTTAAACTTGGGTATAAACCCTTTCCTTGCAAAGATTAGGTAGCCAAGGACCATCATAGATTGACAGGAGATCAAGACTAACAAAGAAGACAACACTGAAATAGATTTGTTAGTACACATGAAACAAAACTCAGCGAGTACTTGTGTCCTGAAATTATGTCCCTCTAGTCAGTGCTGACAGAATTAGATTGTGGAGAGTGCCCCCTAAAATGATCTGTCATTATTTCTTGCAACCTCAATTAAATAATTTAATTTAAAGTAGTACTACTACTAAAATATCCATATCATAATTAGATTAATTATAATAATTACCCACAAAGTGAAGTCAGAACTGTCAGTGTTAAAAAAAATAATTCTAGACTGATTCAGTTGCTTTTCTATGTAAACATGTCAGACTTAACTTAGAATATAAATGTGTACAACAGATTCACATACAACTTATAATGGACAAAAAACCCTTATCTCGCAGCACTAATAAATACAGGGAGGAAACCTTGAATATTTAAAATTTTGGCAATTAATGTGCATGTTTCTAAAATCTCTAACACACAATATACAGACATGGCGTTCTGAGGGTTTGGAACTCAACTCAGGTCAAGCTCAGGCGAAGTACATAGTGCGCAGTGTGTCCTGGTGGATTTGCACAGCTTTGGCCAATGCCTGCTGATCTCGACCATTACTTTGGCCTGATGTATGGCTGCCTTCAGCACTGCCAAGATGCAAGACAAACACAAATTAGTAATGCAACATCAGGTTCTAAGAGTTACGACATCGTCTAATACAGCTCAGGCTTTCACAAAATATTTCTCAGTTGTAACGATTGGTTATTTGAGTTACTATTGCCTTCTTATGACCTCGAACCAGTCTGGCCATTCTACCTGTCTAGCCAACCTCTGGCATCAACAAGGCATTTTTACTCTGGGAACTGTCACTGACTGGATAGTCTCTTTTTTCAGGCCATTCTTTATAAGCCCTCTTTGTAAGAGATGGCTGTGCACGATTCTTCAGTAGATCAGCAGTTTCTGAAATATTCAGACCAGCCTGTCTCATAAAAACAACCATGCTACATTCAAACTCACTTAAATCACTTTTTCCCCCCATTCTGATGTTTAGTTTGACTTTCGAAGGTTGTCCTGACCTAATAAACTGGTCAGTGAGAGAACAGACTTAAGTGGGGGTGAGGGGTTCTTGACAGCTTGCATCCATTTCTGCATTGGGTTCAGTTTGAACCCCAGGACTGAACAAGCTCTCTCTATGATCCATGAAACTTGTTGGTATCTGTTGTTGAGATGGCACTTCTCCAAATCACAGCAAGAAGACAGAGCCCAGTATTGCAGACTCAAAAATTTTGCTTGTTTATCCTCATCAAGCATTCCCTAAATCATTCATTTCAAGCTGGTTTGTAGTCAGGAATTTTCTTTATTCCATTTCACACCACTCTCACTTCACTAGACACCCCTGTTCAAATGCAACTGTTTAATCAGCCAGTCTTCTTTCGGCTTTTCCCTTTTCAGGGGTCGCCACAGCGAGTCATCCCCCTCTGTCCTCTGCATCCTCCGTCCCCACACCAACCACCTCCATATCCTCTCCAACTGCATCCATACATCCCCCCCCTCCCTGGCCCTCCTCCCCGTCCCATTCCTGGCAACTGCAGAGTTGCCTCCCTCAGACCTACACTCTTGACTTTCTTCCTCTCTTCTTGTCTCCTCACTCGTTTCCCTCCTCGTGGTCTTCGACTA
>JAVSBU010258133.1:0-11675 GCA_033118015.1 Loricariichthys derbyi | reverse complement strand
CAAAAAGGGACCCATCCTCCTTGGGCTTAAAGGTATAGGTACAGTCGGTTTACAGAAATACCTTAAAACATACAAACAAAAACCATCCGGAAATATAAAGTCCCAGAGTTCAGTAGACAAAAACATTCATAAATCATATGTCCCTAGTGGGAAAATTTCAGCACACGACGTTCTCATCTGACTGAAGGAGGGAGAGAGTCACTGTTCTCAGCAGTCTGAGCGTGGAGCATGATGGGGATGGTGGTGAAGAACTGCAGAAGACCATCTTGATGCTGGACCAGGATGAACGAACACCACAGCACGGTCTGCATCAGGCACTGGAATGCTAGCTCAGAGAGAAAAGAGAAAATGTAGTTAGTTATTGTAAAAAGTACAAAATCTGTTTGACAAAAATAAAGATTGTGTACTATTAAGTGCAGCATGAGACTCTGGCAGCAGTAACTATGGCAGCATAGCTAAAAGGTTTTTAAAAGTGAATAATCAGAGGGTAACACAGCCAAGAGGGATCACATGAGACATCAGCAACCCATCTCCCCAGCAACCGACAAACTTGTGGATGCATAAGAGAGACAGGGAGACAGCACCCAACATCTCACATCACCACAAGTCTCATTGATCATGAACCCCCAGGCCCTGCCCTTAATTTAACATAAGGATGCACAGCATAGGATCAAAGAGACCCAATGCCAGGCTAGCCAACAATCAAGGTTCAACATAAGGCAAACATGCCAGACATGATCCTGGACTCAAGACCCAAGGATCCAAGTCATGCATCCCATTCTAAGCCTGTAGAGTGTAGGGAGCGACCTGGGATTCGACCATGAAAAACACTAATATCAGAAGCTAATATCACTGCTGTCTTTGCATGCACATATGCCGGGGTCACATACGTTTAAGCCTTTCAGTGTTTGAGAGCACTGAAACTTTAATGAAGTATTAAAACACAAACATTCTAAAAGTGTTTATGTGGTTCAGCGAGACACTCCACAGCCTGCAGCAAGCAGCATGACACCATAAAGCCTTAATATGAACAGATTCTCAGTATAACACACACATGCCCAGCAGTAATTTCCATTTCCGCGTGCGATGCTGCCTGTCAGGAGAAGAGAAAAGAGCTAGCACTTTGCCTAACACAAACACACTCACAGATGGTTTGTCTCATCAATGGAATGCCAGCAACCAGGGTGCCATTTACTGGTTGGGAGGGGTGACACAATTTAATATGTCATTTATGTATGTGACTTAAGTCAACAGTTATCTACTATAAATAAAGACAAAATCATATATTAGACACTTTACTCATAGTGTAATATATGTATGCACATTTTAACATCTGCATTTTGTTCTGCGAAACAGCAGGTTGACTGGACGTTACCATAGCCACAGTCCAGTGTAATGTAAAAATATTAATTGGGAATCTAAATAATCAATTAACAAAGTAATGTGTAATAATTATTAAGTAAAAATACAGGTACTCCAGGTATGATTTACTATGGGAATGCATTCCGACAAATCTATTGTACATTGCCTTTAATGAAACTTGAGGAATTTAATGTATACCGTATATTTAAATACACATTTAATACTGTAAATGACTGCAACTTTTCCTCACTACATTTCCCAGCGCTCATCACCCCTGCCACGTGACTCCCTACATCATGTGCAGCAGCATCCCAAATCGAATGCAGGGGAGTATCAAGAGCAAAATGTACCCTTAAACACAATTAAAGCAATTAAATTAAACCACAGTTGGGCAAAATCATTAACATGAAGCTCATTTTATAAATGTTATTTAATTAAACCATGTGTTAAAAAATGTATTTTACACATTATTTCAAGTTACACCCACCAACTTAAATATATTTTATGTGATATACCTTCACAAAATAGCAAGTGTAAAGAACAATATACATGGTTTTCAAAAATTTTAATCAATTAAAATGTGAAATGTGTGGCGTGCATTTGTATTCATCCCCTGTATTCTGATACCCCTATATAAAATCCAGTGTAACCACCTAATTAGAAAATAAGGTCAACCTGTGTGCAATTTACTCTCACTACAACTACAGCTGTCCTATGAAGACCTCAGAGCTTTGTTAGAGAATATTAGTCATCTAACAACATCATGAAAACCAAGGAACACACCAAACAGATCAGCAATAAAGTTTGGAGTGTATGGCAGGGTTAGGTTATGAAAAAATATCCCAAGCTCTAAACATATCATGGAGCAATCTTCAACCCATCCTCTGAAAATTGAAGGAGTATGACACATTTACAAACCTACCTAACATTGCACCGCACCATCCTCACCACACCATGGTGGCAGCATCATACTGTGGGGATGCTTTTCTTCATCACACACAGTGAAGCTGGTCAGAATTGATGGAAAGGTGGATGAAGCTAAATGCAGGGTAATCCTGGAAGAAAACCAGTCAGAGGCTGCAAAACACTAAGGTGGAGGTTCACTTTCAAGCAGGACAACGACCCTAAACATACAACCAAAGCTACAATGGAATAGTTTAGATCATATTCGCATATTCATGAGTTAGAATGGCCCAGTCAAAGTCCAGACCTAAATCCCATTGAGAATCTGTGGCAAGACTTGAAAATTACTGTTCACAGATGCTATCCATCCGAATTAGCTGAGGTAATTTACATAGATGAATGGGAAAAAAATTCAGCCTCTAGATATGTGTCTTATAGAGACAACCCACAAAAGACTTGCAGCTGTAATTGCACCAAAAGGTGGTCTTACAAAGTATTGACTCAGGGAGCTGAATACAAATCCACACCACACTTTTCAGATTTTTATTTATTAAACATTTCGAAAACCATGTATTTATTTTCACTTCACACATACTTGCTACTCTGTGTGGATCTATCACATAAAATTCCAACAAAATACATTTAAGTTTGTGGGTGTTGCGTGAAAAAAAAAGAAAACTTTGAGTACTTTTGCAAGGTACTGAATCATGTAATTTATTAATGTATTTTTCTTACTACATTTTCCAGGCACGTAACTCCCTACATGTGCAGCAGCATCCCCTAGTGAAAGTTACCCTTAAATATGATTTAATAACTTAAATTAACGTACAGTTGGGTAAAGACATTAAAATAAAGCTTATTTTGCACTAAAGTACTTAATATTATGTAGTGAATAATTTATTGAATAATGTGTTGAAAGTGAAAAACAGATTTTCCTCACTACATTTCCTAATCACACTCATCACTGCCACCATGTGACAGGGAGAGTAATGCATATTGCTTTGTCATAAAAAATGGGGAATACCTGTATAGTAATTATTGCACTGTATCCTGTAACATCACACGTAAGGGAATGCTGCAAAGTGTCTTTGCTGTTTTGAGTCTCTTTAAGGCCAGGGTGTCTAGAGTTGAAAGACTATTATAAGGTATTATAACTTTTAAGACTTCATCCATTGAATGGGAGTTAAATAATGCATACCTGTATTAACATACGGTCACTTGACATGCTATCACAAAGCATTTTTGTCTGTATTTGGTTGTCTCCAACAGAGGAGACAGCCAAAGTGTTCTTTAAACAGTTAAAAACTCAATAATTCCATGTTTTATCAGATATTCCATTAGTTGTTGGTTTATAATACTTCCCTCTATTCACTGCACTCTATAATGAATTCTAAAGAACCTTCCGCTGTCTTGTTTTTTTTTTTTAAGTCTCAAATGATCGTAATATAATTTTTCTTTGAAGTTTAAAAATAAGCACCAAATTTGGTACATTTTTGATACACTTTACTTGATGTCCTAATCCTTGCTACTTAAAAGCTGTGCTTTTACATTTATAATCCACATCTCCAAGATGCAGAGCCTTAAAAAACAGATCTGACCTTCCTAATGGCTTTATCTTGACAGACAGGCAAAGGCAGCTTCGTTCCTCTACGTAAGCAAAGAATATTCTGAAGCGTCCAAGATAATATTGATTGTGACTAATTATCAGCACATGCCTGCGGAGAAAAGTGGCCAGAATGTTTTATTTATGAGAGTTAAGTGCTTATCCACAGATTATAAAGAATCTCTGTCGTTTAACTGAAGTGTGTATTCAGCAAGCTCACAGGTGTACAGCGGGCTGATGCTAATTAAACCCTAATTGGTGGTATTGTTCACTCACCATAGGAAGTGTTTTGACAATTATCAAGGCCATAATGGTTTGTGTTGTGTGTCTGCTTGGCATTAATTGCTCTAAACTGCCAAAGCACAACTCATCTGACAGACAAAGCAAGAGCACAGCAAACAAAAAACAGTCTGTGCTTTGGACGTAAGAAAAACCAAGCATGACAGCTTAAGGAGAAAATATTGGTTCCTTTAAACCTAAAACTTATAGACCTTTAAAAATACACTAGACAGAGCCTTTCGTGGGAAGATTATTAATGATGGCAGCCCAAAAAATTACAAAACAAAATGAAACAAAAGGTTAGTGATATATTATATTTTGCTCACATATTCAGAGGTGGCAGAAGTACTCAGGTTCTTTAGTTATGTAAAAGTACTATTACTCTGATGAAGCTAAAATACGGATTATAAAATGTACTCACATAGAAGTATAAAAGCACATGCCAATAAATATACTTAAATGTACTTATTTAAAATCCTTTCTATAATAATAATAATAATAATAATAATAATAATAATAATGTTACATTTGTATAGCGCCTTTCACAAACCCAAGGACGCATTACAGCAATTTAGTTCAATAAAACACACAATAAAGCTAACAAACATGCACACTAGATGAGGAAGGAGAGGAAAAATAGAGCTGAAACAGATGAGTTTTCAAAGCACTTTTAAACACAGAGAGTGAAGAGACAACGCATAGAGAGAGGAAGTGAGTTCCAGATTTGGGGGGCAGATACAATGAAGGAGCGACCCCCCCATGGTGCGTTTCCTGAACCTCGGAACCATCAAGATGTTGGCATCTGCAGAACTTAAACTGCGGACAGGGCGATGTATTTTGAGTAGGTCAAAAAGATAAGCTGGGCACAGGCCATGCAATGCCTTGAATGTTAGAATTAAGATTGTATACTGAATGCGCATGAATGGCAACCAGTGTAGGCGCTCCAGAACCGGGGTGACATGTTAATACCGCTTGGTGTTAGTCAGTACCTGGGCTGCTGAGTTCATCACCATCTGAAGGGAATGTAATGACTTAGTAGGAAGACCTTGTAGAATTGAGTTACAGTAATCCAACCAAAACGTGACAAATGCATGGACCAATGTTTCACCAGCCATGGTGGACATTAGGCGATGGACATGAGTGAGATGTTATGGAGGTGGAAAAAAGCTGATTTAATTAGTGATTTAATGTGAGGCTCAAAACACAGTAGGCGGTCAAATAGGACACCCAAGTTTCGGACGGTAGCAGATTGTGAGATGGTAAAATCATTAATTGTCAGAACAGGATTAGAGTGAGCTGAGACAGTAGCTTTAGAACCAACGATGATAAATTCCGTTTTCCCAGCATTCCGAGATAGAAAATTTGCCCTGAGCCAGGAGTTTAGTTTGGTAATGCAACTGGAAAGAATATCAGGAGGAAAGAGATCGGATGGTTTGAGACTAAGGTAGATTTGAATGTCATCAGCATAGCAGTGGAACTTCATATTAAAACTGCAAAAAAATGATGCCAAGGGGGACGATGTAAATGATAAAAAGTAGTGGAACAAGAACAGACCCCTGGGGCACTCCACATGTAACAGACAGTTTTAGAGAGGTACGGACCAATAGATATAAACCGATGCCTATAAGACAGTTAGGAACGAAACCATGAAAGTACTGTCCCAGAGAGACCAATCTCAGAGAGTGGATAGAGTAAAATATCATAGTGTACTGTGTCGAATGCCACAGTAAGGTACAGGAGAAGCAGAACAGAAACCATGCCAGAATCTGCTGCTAGGAGGGGATCATTGACAACATACAGAAGAGTAGACTCTGCTGTAATTAGACTGGAAGCCAGACTGGAATTTTTCAAATAGTTTTTTTGCGGATAGGTAAATCCAATCTATCTCAATGATTGAAATGGGATGTGCTTTACTGACCTCAAAAAACACAAATGACACTCTAGGGTACATGGTTTACAACCACAAGTCCAATGAAGTTGGGACATTGAAAAAAAATAGAAATAAAAACAGAATATGATGATTTGCAAATCCTTTTCAACCCATATTCAATACACTACAAATACAAGATTGTTAATATTCAAACAGATAAACTTTATTGTTTTGTTTTTTTTCTCATTGTGAATTTGATGCCTGCAACACATTCCAAAAAAGTTGGGATGGGATGGAGCAATTTAGGGCTAGAAATAAAGTTAAAAACTATATAATGATGTGATTTCAAACAGGTGATTATGATCATGATTTGGTACAAAAAGCAACATCCAAGAAAGGCTGAGACTTTGAAGAGTAGGAGATGGAAATGCCATCGGCTCCAGTTAGCAAAAAGATGCACTCTGTTCCTTAATGGTCAGGACCAGCACAGATCAGGTACTTTTAGGGTGGTGGATCAATCTCAGCAGTGCAGTGACACTGATGTGATGTTGGTGTGTTAGTGTGTGTTGCTCTGATATAAGTTTATCTAGCAGTGCTGCTGGAGTTTAACAGTATAATCTAGGACTGAATACTCAAGCAACCAAAATTTCCAGCATCCAGTATTCTGTAGGCAGCGTTCTGTGAGGACTAAATAATGACGGACTTTACGTCCTTCATATAGAACAATAAAAGAGATGTTTCTAATTAGTAAACCCAGTTTTTAAAACTCCAGCAGCACTGCTGTATCTGATGCACTCATACCAGCACAACACACACTAACACACCAACATCACATCAGTGTCACTGCAGTGCTGAGATTGATCCACCACCCTAATAGTACCTGATCTGTGCTGGTCCTGTGGGGGTCTTAGCAAAGGGGATAAACAACGTATGTAGAGACACAGACAACGGACAATAAACTGTAACTGCAGAACTACAAAGTGCATCTATATGGTAAGTGAAGCTGATGAATTGGACAATATGTGCAGAAACAATGAGGTGTACCTAATAAAGTGTCTGTTGAGTGTGTACACCGCCATGACTCATAACAGTGTACTATGGTTCTCCTCATACTAGATTAAAAATGCCTTGTTTGGATAGCATCAAGCTGGCACTGGTACCAAGCTGTCGTCTCAATGTCGACCATACAAGCTTACACTTAATCCAATTACTTAGAGTAATGTACGTTGGTTTAAGCCAATCAATGAGCTGCAGTGTGAAGGAGAGTGCATCTCAGTACAAAAACCAGAAAAGACTAAAGTGCTGTTCACAAAAGGAGAAAATCTTAATTTACTATGATGCATTCAATACATTAGTTAATAATTATTTTAAAAAATACATCACATAATTTGTACACGAAGCCTTGTGGAGATAATTCTACATATCACCACCATTCTAAATTATGGGTGCCAAAAATCAATTATTCATTTTACAGCGCCTTGAAAAAGTATTCAAACCCCCTCAAACTTTTCCACATTATTTCAGCCCCCTTGTATTGTGATACCCCTATATAAAATCCAGTGTAATTGTCTTCAGAAGTCACCTAATTACTAAACAGAGTCTATCTGTGTGTAATTTATTCTAAGTTTAACTACAACTGCTCTGTGAAGGCCTCAGATGTTTGTAGGAGAATATTAGTTGTCTAACAGCATCATAACATCTACAGTGATGCTTGAAAGTTTGTGAACCCTTCAGAATTTTCTATATTTCTGCATAAACATGACCTAAAACCACATCAAATTTTTACACAAGTCCTAAAACTAGATAGAGTACCCAGTTAAACAAATGAGACAAAAATATTATACTTGATCATTTATTTAACTGTTGATCTGGCTTGGAGGAATTTTATCCCCTTCCTCCATACTGAACAGCTTCAACTCTGGGATGTTGGTGGGTTTAATCATATTAACTGCTCATTTCAGGTCCTTCCACAACATTTCCATCGGATTAAGGTCAGGACTTTGACTTGGCCATCCCAAAATATTAAATTTATTCTTCTTTAACCATTCTTTGGTAGATCGACTTGTGTGCTTTGGGTCGTTGTCTTGCTGCATAACCCACCTTCTCTAGAGATTCAGTTCATGGACAGATGTCCTGATATTTTCCTTTAGAATTCTCTGATATAATTCAGAATTCATTGTTACATCAATGATGGCAAGCCGTCCTGGCCCAGATGCAGCAAAACAGGCCCAAACCATGATTCTACCACCACCATGTTTCATAGATGGGATACAGTTCTTAAGCTGGAATGCAGTGTTTTCCTTTTTCCAAACATAAAGCTTTTCTTTTAGACCAAAAAGTTCTATTTTGATCTCATCCATCCACAAAACATTCTTCCAATAACCTTCTGGCTTGTTCACATGATCTTTAGCAAACTGTAGATGAGCAGCAATGTTCTTTTTGGAGAGCAGTGAATTTCTTCTTCCAACCCTGCCATGCACACCATTGGTGTTCAGTGTTCTTCTGATGGTGGACTCATGAACATTAGCCAATGTGAGACAGGCCTTCAGTTGCTTAGAAGTTACCCCGGGGTCCTTTCTGACCTCACTAACTATTACACTTCTTGTTCTTGGAGTGATCTTTGTTGGTTGACCACTCCTGGGGAGGATAACAATGGTCTTGATTTTCCTCTATTTGTACACAATCTTTCTGACTGAGGATTGACAGACTCCAAACATTTCAGAGATGGTTTTGTAACTGTTTCAGACTGATGAAGCTTGAAATCTTTGAGGTCCTCCCCTTTGTTCATGCCATGACACACTTCCACAAACGTGTGCTATGAAGAGCAGACTTTGCTAGTTCCCTGTTCTTTAAATAAAACAGGATGCCCCCTCACACCTGATTATCATCACATTGACTGAAAATACCTGACTAATTTCACTTGCAATTAACTGCTAATCCTAGAGGTTCACATACTTTTGCCCCTCATTAATATGTAATGTTGGATCGTTTTCCTGAAAAATACTGCAAATGGTCAAATAAAATATGTTTGTCTCATTTGTTTATTAGGTTCTCTTTATCTACTTTTATGAATTGTGTTGAAATCTGATGATGTTTCAGGTCATATTTATGGAGAAACAAATTCTAAAAGTTTCCCCAACTTTCAAGCACCACTGTACCAAGACATGTCCATCCACCTAAACTGATAGTCCAGGCACAAGGAGAGAAGTAATTAGAGAAGCAGCAAAGAGGCCCAAGGTTACTGTGGAGAAGCTGCAGAGATCCACAGCTCAGGTAGGAGGATCTATCCACAAGACAACTATTAGTCATGTACTCCACAAACCTGGCCTTCATAGAAGAGTGGCAAGAGGAACGTAAGATATAAGAAATCCCTCTTGCAGTTTGTCACAAGCCATGTAGGGACATAGCAAATATGTGGGAAAAGGAGCCCCCCGCACTGAGGAGCATTGGAGACTTAGGAACCCACCCCTGGTAAAATCTGGAATACTAAATATGTAATCAAAAAACAAACTCCAGCAGGACCGTGTGTCTGATCCACATGTATCAGCACAACACACTACCACCACATCAATGTCACTGCAGTGCTGAGAATAATCCACCATCCTAATAGTACCTGATCAGTGGTGGTCCTGACCACTGAAGAACAGAGTGAAAGGAGAATAAACTACAAAGTGCAGCTATCTGGTAAGTGAAACTGGTAAAACGAACATTTGTATAAACAGACATTTTAGGGTATGTAGATAAACCTGATAAAATGTCCATTACGGTACAATGTGTCAGTAATTAAGTGGAAACAGTGCTTATGAAATCCAATCTAAAGACCAATTTATACAGTGTAACTGATCTGATTCTCAGCCAGTTGTGTCTGTATGAGTTACAATAAATGCTAATACGGTGGTACCTCTGCACTCAATCGCATCAGAACTCAAATTCAGTTCTCGGTGTATTCTGACTACTCTGCTCACTTGCTTAAACTTAGATGAGTGGATTAATGGGACTTGTTTCAGCCGAGACACTGGATAACGATTCAGTCTCACTCAGTGCAGATCTCCACTTTGTCATGTTTTACTTTATTATTACATCTACAGTACAGTATTCTTAGTACAAACAAGTTACCATGGATCATAGAAAGGTTACTGATAACAGCTAACCACAAGAAACAGTGAGAACCACTTTCGCAGTACTATACTCCCCCACAAACGCTTTGGATCCGGGTGGCAGCCAGCTGAGCAGCAGCACCCTGCGTTCAGTAATGGAGTAAGCAATACAGTATTTAATAAATAATGTATTATGTATCACTTTCTTATAAAATAAGCTTTGCGTTAATGATTTTGCTCAACTGTAGGTTAAGTGTTTTGTGCACGTTCAAGGTCAGCTACACTATGATACAGTTTAGAGTATATTAAACTCCCACGATCCATTTAGCTTATTATGGATTTGCTGGCGAACTTTATTAATTTATTTGCATATAATGCATATAATACCTTATACAATGTGGATTTTCTTGGGGAATGGAAAATACTTATACTCATTCCATTAACATTATCCCTTATGGGAAACATTAGCTCGGTTGTCGTTGTTTTCGGCATTCGACGAACGTTCTGGAACAAATTAACAACCAGTACTGAGAGTCTAGTATTCGCTTCTGTTTCTCACATACAGGAAAACTGATTTAATTTGCATCTCTTTTGCAAATATCTTTATTTGAACACACTGAAACGTCTGTAACCCTGGACAGACACACACACACACACACACACACACACACACACAGTAGTGCCATGCTAGCAAAGAATCAATCACCAAGGAACACGTTGCCTCGGCAACGGTGGGATCCGTCGCAACCGTGCAAGTAGTGAATGAAATGATCGAGTGTAAAGAAACGAGGGGCATTTTTCCCCCCTCATCCCTCCCCACTCAACCTACCTTGAGTTAATTAAAGCAACTGGCACAAAAGCACAACTGAATACACACAGAGAGAAAACACACACACACACACACACACACACACACACACAAATTGAATTTCCATGTCATCTAGAAACAGAGCAGGGAGGGGAATTTAAAGAAGGTACAAGAAGAGGGAGAGAGAGATGAAAAGACAGGAGCTATGATAAAACAACGGTAGAGAATGAGAAATAAGAAGAGGAAGATGGATGAGGAGGAAAGACACAAAGAATGTGTGACTGTCACTGACAAGGAAGTGTCTGCCATTGGGGTAGGGCGGGGCTGGTATCATGTGAGGGAGTGAGAAGTGTTCAGCTCCTCAAATTTCAGTTTTGGTTACATTTTGTATTTAATTTTGGTGCATTCCTGAAGAGCAGAGTTCAAAAGAGAGGAAAAGGAAAAATGGGAGACAGGACAAAGTAAAGTGAATGGAAAAAAGACAAGATAGCAAAGGCCAAAAACTGGTAATGGAACAGATGAATAAAAATTAAAATGCAAAGAAATTTAAAGTGATTAATATTAGATTAAAATAGAAAGTAAGGAAAATAAAGGGCAGAAATGGAAAATATAAGGCAATCAATAGTAGACCGACTTTAGTAGAACGATTTGTGTGCTTTGGGTCGTTATCTTGCTTCATGACCCACCTTCTCTTGAGATTCAGTTCATGGACAAATGTCCTGATATTTTCCTTTAGAATTCTCTGATATAATT
>JAVSBU010258022.1:0-11676 GCA_033118015.1 Loricariichthys derbyi | reverse complement strand
GTAATGTTATGGTTCCGGCAAAAACTCCCGGAATGATTCAACATGTTGAAACTTTTTGTGCGACTGGGATTTTTTCCTGGTCTAGGCCACGCCCACCACCAGTTAATTCGTAAGCATCCAGATTTTGCAGGAACACTCCAGGATACAATTCGGAAGTTTCAGTAAGCCCAATCTCGGTTAACTCCGCCGCAACAATGTATGTGTGAATGTAGCTTTAGAGAAAATCCAAAGTACTTTATATATTTTGTATATGTTCCTGATAATGTTTACTAAATACCATAATGTCATTTATGTGATTTTTGCAGATGATTCACATTGTTGCAACCATGATATAATCTCACCGTCATGGATGTAAACCTTTTGCACTCAATAAAAGCCATTAGTTTTCCAAAAATGGGATAGAAACGCTTTTTTAAATAATTTTTTTACTTACTTTAGTACATTTAGCAGAATGTACATTTATACTTTTACTTATATTAAATATATACGCCATATTTGAGTGCAGTGTTAGGCCGTCAGGGCCTGCAAGACCTTCTCTGCTGGCCAAAAAATATCTGAATCACAAACTGATGTTAATTATAGTTTGTCCATGAATACTTATTAAAGAATTCCAAATGGTCTGTCCAATACCTTTCATAGCTTTTCCGATGGTTGTGCTTCCTGACATGTATTTTCACATTAAAGCATTTAATTCACACAGTTCAGGCATCATTTGTTTCCAAGCAGGGTCAACGTTAAAGACGTCTGCCTGGAGGCCTTCACAATCCCTTCTGCAGGCCCACTAACACTAAATGAATGTCAATGAATATTTTTTCACCCCCCAATGGCTGAAGGAGGAGAAGATATAGATTTGTTGGGAGATTTACTTTCAATGCCATTTTCAAGACGGACTCTTCAAGAAAAGCTATGTCAGGAAAGGTCAGACAAAGGCTCTTTATTGTATTTTCTGTATATTAAGATGGCTTTTATAACTATAAATTAGTTTTTGAGGGACGGGTTGATTCAGACGGAGCTCTACTGAAGGCCTAGGTGTGAAATGCATGGTTCAACATTGCTTGAGCGTATTATCCGAGTATTTTTATGAGATTTGTAGCACTCTTACTCAAATAAAGAACTTGTACCACCTCTGGTTTTAATGCAGATGTTTTGATATTAAGGTCCCACGGTGTAACAGTAAGATTAGTGCACTAACCTGACATACTATTTAGTGTGCAATTTGGTATGCAGTAATGCACAATGTTTAGTTGTAATGCTTTTAAAGAAAAATACTTACGATTAACAAACTGCTGTTCTTCGTGGGACAGGATGCTAGTGAGTTTTGCACCCATTAGACGACACTCACGCTCTGCTGCATCCCAGGTTCGTCTGTGAGGAACGTACTTATAGCAATGGCCATGGAATTTGTGCCAGCCGTAGCTGCAGGTTTCTGTGTCTGGAAATTGATTTGACAGCATCACCAAGTTGACCTCAAAACGCCCTTATCTAGAGCCACTTACAATTTTTTATACATTCTTACAATCTAAGCAATTGTAGGTTAAGGTTCTTGCTCAAGGACCAAACAGTGGCAGTTTGGCAGAGGTGGGATTTGAACCCTTGACCTTCTCGTCCATAGTCCAACACCTTAACCGCTAGGCTACAACAGTCCCAGAGTTGCTTAATTTTTAGTTATTGTGTTTCTACAAACACACACTCAGAATTTTGCATCAAATCAGCTATGAAATTAAACTATGAACAAGATGTTTATTTTTTCCTCCCCATTTGCAAATGAGTTTGCGTCCATTAATCACTGTGGCTGTTTCAGGTCCAGCCCTGGGCTGCAGTGTTTCGGCCTGTTTGAAATGGCATGGTTTAGAGCTTGGCAGAGACACTAATGACGGGTTAATCACCAAACTTTTAGGCAAAGAAGAGCCAATGTTTAGATTATTCTGATACAGCAACATATTTGAGCATTATTGAGGAATATTGAAGTGTTTAATAAATAATAAACTGTTACAACAAAGACAAGCTTAAACATTTACATTCCTCAACAATTCTCACTTATAATGATTCATTCAATCTTGGCTCATACTTCAGTCGTGGATTACGAGACACTATTAACCAACCCAAGATGAATCACCCTTTTATGGGTACAATATTTGGGGTGGTTTAAATGGGAAATTTGATGCTCGTGGAATATATGTCGAGGTTACGTTTACAGGTGCCCTGGAGCCATGTGCAATAAAAAAGTGCTAGGCCACCACTTGTTGATTTGTTGTTTTAGCGATGGTATAACGACCATACATATAAAACTGTCAATGCGACCCAAACACGTCAAACGTGGATTCGTCACTCCTTAATATTCTTTTCTGCTGAACTTCTTTTCACCCTGTTCCACTTCCATAAAGTGGTTTATTGGCTGCTACCCTTCCAAATTCCTAATCAAGCTCCTTCAGACTGTCAACTTTGAAGCTGCCAGAAGATGCTATTGCTCAAGTGTCAGAGGACGTCACAAATACTTGCCACTGTAGCCTAAAAGAAGCTGGGGTTTTTTTATTGTTGAATGTTGTATACAAATTTCCTGAATGTTCTGGTTAGATTCTAATAAAAATACTGAGACATAATTTAAAAATGTCATGATACTGGGACTAGAACTTACGCGCAGGGGGCCAATGGCATGGGGCAGTAGAGAATGGCGGTTAGCGTATCCTACTCCGATGGGAGCCTACTGACCCCACACTATCTACGGGCCCTAATTGGTTACCTCGGCCCTCCCGGTGCCTACGCCACCTCCCTCCTTGGTGGGTGAGGCAGTACCTGTGACCCTATGGGAGGACACCCATCGAAGACGCAGGCTAACCGTCACGGGGCTGGATATGGCCCCCTGGGAGCTAATCCAAAATAATGGGGCGAAAGTCAAGGGAACAGAAGTAACAGGACCAAAGCCTGAGTGCAAAGGGGGAAACACAAATTATCCCAAGGGGCCGAGCAGAACTTGGATCAACACAAAGTCTGAGGAAGGAAAGCTTCCTCAGAAAGACTAGGCATAGTTGCCAGCCAAGCAAGCGTGGCGATGAGAAGCAAACGAACTATCGAAAAGGGAACTGACAGCGCTTATTCAAATGGAAGCAACAGTGTTGGTCAAAGGAACAGAACGCGCTATTCAAAAGGAACCCAACACACTATTTAGAAGTAAGCTAGGGCGTTGTTCAAAGGAACCGAATGCACTATCCAAAAGGAACCGAGGGCACTATTTAGAAGGAAGCTAGGGCATTGTTCAAAGTAACCGAACATGTTATTCGAAAGGAATTGAGGGCACTATTCAAATGAGAATGAGAAAACCCTCTCGGGGAGTTAAGTATATGGTAGCGAGTGGCGTTATGCCAGCAGAATGCACAGAAATAGGTGTGGAAGCGTTTAGAGGATGCGACAGGGAACAGCTCATGCGCCACGGTATTTAAGGGGCCATCTCGCGCCAGAGTGATCGGTGGAGCAAGAACTGCAGCGCGATTGGGGACTGTGACATAAAATTGTTAAAACAACAGTATATCTATATTATATATCACAAATATATAATATTTTAGAAAGAATTTCCCTTTACCTTGCTCACAGAGAGTTCCTTTGTAGCTTGGTAGACATATGCAGGTCAAAGAGTTGAGTCCATCAATGCAGGTACCTCCATTATGACATGGGTTGGACTGGCACTCATCCACGTCTAAGGGATCAAAGACAGGACTGAGCCAAAACTCACATTATATTTTGCAAATTCACACCCCGTTTTAGTAAGAAATATATACCTATTTCACAGCGCTCCCCAGTGTATCCAGGTAAGCAGCTGCAAATCTGAGCGCTGCCCATTTTTAAGCATGACCCACCATTCATGCATCCGTCATCGGAACATGAACCTAAAACAAAGAACATTCCAAGCAAAGATAAGCTGTAATTTAAAGATAACCTTTCACTGGTAATGGGAATAACCAGAAGATCAATGCTAACGTATTCTCCAAACTATGTCTCATACCTGTAATATCAATTGTCTCTCCAGTAACTACGTATCCCAGGTCTCCATCCACAGTAGGTTTCTGTGTTGCGTTGTGATGACGAGGTGAGGACTCGAAAACAGAATCATAAACACCAGTTGCACTGGCGTGTCTTCCAGACTCCAGTGATGTTGTATATTCTATAGCTTCTTGAGTATGCTTCACTGTGAAAGAAGCTGCCACTTGGTCTATTTCACTTGTCTGTTGTTTCTCTGACACATTTTCCTTACCTTCAAATTCTGAGTCAGAGTCTGAGTCATGGGGAATTAGCGGTGGAGATGTGGTAACCAAGGAAGAAAATGCTGCCTGAATCTCATCAGATGATGGAATGGCAGTAGACATGTGGTCTCTGTTACTTTCTGAGCTACTAAATATTGTGGAGGCCCCATTTCCAGGGAGTGTGGTTACATCTGGCATGGATTCAGATCTACTTGCAACAGACCAGTCCACTGTTTCCACAAAGTGCTCCGTAGGTGACGTCTGTGAAGGTGTTCCTACTGAAATACCCGAATGTTCAGCGCCATCACCTAATCTTTTACTTTCAAGAGCGGTGGTCTCAAAGGTCTCACTTTCTGCTATGGTCTGAGTGTCAAGAAAATTTGGTTTGGACTCAACTAAGATGGGTTCAGATGTACCGCTCAGGATTGGATCAAATTTGTTGGTGGTAACTTCATTAAAGTCGAGGCGTCTTGTTTGATCTTCAGCTGTCACCATTGATGTGCCTGGTCTATGTGTAATTTCAGATTCTAATTCAGATAATATTGTATCCAATGTTGGTATCTCTTGAGTAGACTGTACAGTTATTTTAGAGGTTTCAGAATCCTGGCCTGGCTCTCCAGAGTCTGATGTAGCGATATAAATGAATGGTATGGATGTCCTTGGCAAGGTTTCTGCTGAGACACCTGTGGAAGTCTTGGGTGCAAGTGACATTTCAGTCACTTTGGAAAACACTGTTGTTGATTCTTTCCTGAACATTTCAGCATCCTGATCTCCAGAGCTTTCCTCAACGAATGCTGACAATGGACTTGATGTCTTCTCTGTGGTTACCTTGATTGATACATCTGAGGTTCTTGAGATTGTCTCAGCTGTTTCTGTTTGCAACCTTTCTGCTAAATCATATCTCCCAACAGACTGTAAGGTGGATGTTTCAAAAGTAATTGTACTTTCCGTTTGTAAATGAGACTCATCACTGATCTCCTTTTTAGACAGTGTGGTGGTCTTATCATTATGATCAGTAACACCAGCACTCAAGTAAGGTTTGGATTCAAAGGTAGTAGCTGTGCTGTCATAGTCCAGTGGTGTAGATGGAGATGATCTCACTGTTGAAGCAGGTTGTATAGATGCAAAGGAAGACTGTAGGAACTTCATTGTACTACTGAAGAATGTGGAAGGAGTTGCGGAGAACTCGGTGGTAACGTCTATGGGCGTAGATATATCCACACCTGATAGTGTTTTTCCTTGGTCTGACTCGTCAACGAAAGTGACCACTGAGCTTTGTAAGATACTCTCCGTTTCATTTGCCACACTACTCTTCACTCGTGTCTCCGCTTCTTGTGGTGTTGCACTTTCAGTATACTCAGTGATGCTCTCTGTTTCCATACGTACTTCAAGTTCTGTTGTGAGACCTGAACCTTCCTCTGTGCCAAAGACTGAAGGAGCCGCTGAATGGTTTGAACCTGGCGTCACATCTAACTCTGATACTATGATGTCAAATCCAGAGGTTGCAGATACAGTATCATTTACAGCAGAATCGATATCTCTTTCACTGGCAAATGTGGAATGGGCAGATGGCAGAACACCTCCAGTAACAGGTAAGCCATGATGCGATGTGGATGTAGCAAGCACATCCAGGCTAAGCCCTTCACTAGATCGTTCCAAATCTGAGGGTTTAGTAAGATGGGTCGATGACACAATTTCATCCGACGTTGTGGGTGAGAGCATGACCTTTATAGCCTGAGAAGATTCAGTCCTCTGCACAATTACATTCTCTGAAATGGCATTCACAAGCTGAGAAACCTTGGTGGTCCTAAGAAATGATCCTTCGGTTTCAGTTTCATTATTTGAGCTTGTGCCTGTGGAGATAGTGACAGGTGGTATAACAGTCCTCACATCAGATTCTTCTACATAGGCACCATCTCCTGAGAAACTATCACTGAGTGAGGAAAATGTTGTAGGAATAGAATGTGACGTCTTGTCTGTTTCCTGAGTTGGAATAAATCCAGACTGTATTGTGGTGAGGGTCAAATGAGAGATGGTTTTAGGGAGTCCAGTGGTTGTATGGCTCAGCTGGGTGATGGGAATGTGCTTTGTGGCAGTGTAGACTGTTGGTTGACTTGTGGTATCGGTAATCTGTGAGCTGGTCTGTCCGGGATGGAATGTGGTGGCATCGTTCTGACTAATATGAGGTACGGTTGTCTGTATGTTAGGTGTTGTGCTATGAGCAGAGGTTTCCTTTGATGGAGCCACAGATTGAGTATGCCGTAAAGAAATTAAGACCTCAGTGGACATTGTTGGGTTTGTATCCACTTTCTCCACCTTTACGGAGCTGCTTGAGAGCAAATCTTTTCCAGAAGACATGGCTTTAACTGTTGGACCATCTGTGGTTGATTGAGAAGGTACATGCAATTCTGGTACTGATAAAAAAGGACTTTCCACCCCAGATCCCTCTGGTTCCAATGGCACTATGCTGGAGGAGTGTGGTGTCATGGTAACAACTGTTATCCCAACTGCTTCCTCTGTCATGATGGTCGGGGCAAATGGGGATGAAGGTTCCAACATTAAAACGGAGTCCGCGTCAATTATCGTATCATCTTTGCCGATCAATTCTTCTTCGTGGGCTGCCATTCTGCCTGTAACTGTTGAGAAAAGTTCCTCGTCTTTTATCTCTTCTGTAAGGCTGATCACAGGGCTTGTCAATGCCAATGTTTCTTGAAAACCTGTACTATTTGTGCTTATCTCACTACTTGATGGTGTGGCAGTTGTAACTAAATCATTTGTGAAACCTTCAGAGATGACAGGCTGAACGGGTGAAGTCAGTCGGGTGTCTTTTGTCACCGATTCAGGTAAGGAATGGAGGCTGACTTCATCCACATCATCTGTACCAGCTACAGGCAAACTAGTAGTCAGGGAATCCTGAGTAGAAGCAGGCATCTCCTCTATCTTTTCAGTCAAGACCTGCGCTATACTGGTGGATAATTCAACCTTTGCTGTAGCATTCACTGTTACAGCTGTTTCTGCGGTTATATTGGCAAATTCTTGCTTGACAACTGTGGCAGTAATTGAATCTGGAAATCGGTCTCCAGAATCTCCACCCTCTTTAGGACTGCCTGGCTCAACATCTGCTAATGAGAACCCAAACTCGGTGCCAAAAGGCATTGATGTTGAACTTGTTCTTGGCAGCACTGGAGCAGTTGTTACACTTGACTTCTCAGTTGGGAAAGACACCCTTGGCTCTCCCAATGATGTGGTGGGAAGACCCAAGGGGATACTTGTGTGTACCTCCGATTCAGCTATTGATGGAGATTGTGATGGGACACTAGCCTCAGATATATCACCAGAACCATCTTCAGTGCCTTCATTTTCAGATACAGTGTCATCCTTGTCACCACTTCCATAATCAGGAGATTCAGACATATCATCTCTCTGAGTTGGGGTCAGAGATATGGTGGAAGCAAAGGCGGATGTATATGGAGTGGACGTTTCAATACCTAGGTCACCTAATGTGGTATTCCTGTCTCCAGTTTCTGCCTCATCTGTTTTTACAGCATAATCTTTGCTTGCTTCAGTTGTTATTTCTGAGGCTTCAATCAAGGTAGAGTACTCTATACCTAAGGCTTCAGACTTTTGAGTAAATGCCTGTCTTGCCAACTCTGTCCCCTTTAATTCTGTGATTCTGTTTGTTGTCGTTTCGCTTTCTGTTGAAGGACTGAGAGGAGAAGCTGACACAAGGACAACAGTGGGTGATATATCACCAGAACCATCATCTTCATTACTTTCCATTTCGGGTGTATTGTCCTCTGAGTCTCCACTACCCGACTCCAAAGAAGGAGATGTTAAATCTCTCTGGGCTAAACTTGGTGAAGGAGACTGCAGAAGTGGGGAGAGTGTCGCTGTTTCGACACTTGAGTAAGCAAAGGTGGTCTTTGTATAACTGATTTCTGCCTCATCAGTCCTTACAAAATATTCTTTATTTGCCTCAGTAGTTTCTGATATATTATCACCAGACCCTTCAGTTGGGGAAGAGTCTTGATCATCATCTGTGCTAATAGTATCAGATGCACCAGTCATGTTTGAGTGGGGAATCACTGATGATACCTCAGTTGTAGGGGCATCTACAGGTAGTTCCTTTCCCTCACTGTCTGTAACAGCCTCAGATTTTGCTATAGATACTTCTGTTGACATCGGCTGCGAAGGAGCAGACTCAAGACCAGGACTGGAGGAATCACCAGAGGACTCATCTTCCCCTTCTTCACGCGAGTCCTCTACCTCGGACATAGCTGAAGTTTCAGAACTGGTACGTGACCCTTCTGCAGCTACCGCTGAGGTTTGAACTGAGACTTGCATTGTTGAATTGACAATGTCTGTAGTAGTGTACACCGCATCTGTTTTGTAGGGGGTAGCTGGCTCTGAGCTGGATGGAACTGGCAATGTCACACTATGCACAGCTGCAAATTTAGGAGGTGTAGAATATTTAGCTGACTTAGTTGTAGTTTGGGTGAATCCAGTGTGCTCGGTGTCGGCTTGGGTAGCTGTAAGAGACTCTGTTGCAGTGTGACCAGGCCTGGCTGATTCTGCTGAAGTATGAAGAGCTTGAAATGTGTCTGAGAGGTCAAATGCTCTTGGTGTAGTATGGCTTGATCTTGATTGTGATACTGTTGTGGTAGGATGGATTGTGGAAATACTTTCCTTTTCTTTTCTATCCGTTACGTCCTGTTCATGGGTAACTGCGTTAAGTCCTTCAACAGAAGGGGTTGTGATCACCATAGCGGGAATATTCCTACCTGGAAATGTGCTTGTTTTAGTGGCAGATGGCTCCTCAGTCTGTGTGTGTGTCCCATCAGCCATGGGTAAGGTACCTGATGGAAACTGCTGAGTTGTGTTCATTAGAACTGGATCTGTGGACACCTCCTGTTCTCTGGTATGTGTACTGGGGGCTGAGGTTGTATTATTTGTGAAAGCAGTGTCAGAGCTTGCTGAAATCCTCTCCGTTTCTTCTGAGTGGCGTAACTGTGTGGCATTTAACACTGGTGCTATGGAAGCAAAAGTATGGCCTTTGCCCTCAGCATGAGTGGAAGAAAGAGTTGTGGTGTCAGCTATTTGATCGCCAGAGCCTTCTACCTCAGGGAAGAAGAACAGTGACTCTGAACTTGTGCCTGATGCCATAACATGGCTTATGGACTCTACAGTAGCTTTATCGGTTGTTTTCCTTGAGCTTGCTGTCGAGAACATTATTTCAGAGGCATCAGTAATTGACATTCCATCTGATGTAGAAGGCTTTTTGCTTGCTTCTGTTTGAAATGTTACTTCCCCTGTTGTTTTGTCTAACGTCATGTTGTGTTGGCTTGTTTCTGTCGTGAGGATCTTAGCAGAGGGTTTTTTCGTGAACATATCAGGAGTCTGGTCACCTGAGCCTTCTTCTGACATCACAAGCAGTGTTGGTCCTTCAGAAATGTCACCAACACCCCCTCTTTCCACTGTCGTCTCCTTAGGGGTATAACTGCTAGCAAATGATGAAGGAGAAGCAGTCGGTGGAGTAGATGGTTGATGTGAGGAATGTACCAGCAAACCGGTTGTTTGTGACCGTTCTACTGTGAGGGCTACAGTTACATTTTCAGCTAACACTGTGTTTGTGGTTATGGGTGGCAACCTTGAAGGTGGCACTTGCTCCGTGTTAAAGCCTGTCATAAAGGTTTCTGTTTTCGTTCCCTCAGAAAAGTCAAGAGTAGTCCCTTCACTAAATGTCTGAGTTACACTAGACGTGGTAGATATAAGTCTGGGCAATTTAGTGTAAAGAGTTTCTTCTTTTGAAGCATTAACTGCTGTCCTGGTTATCGTTGAGTTCGAATCAGTTTCTTCTGAAACAGTCAGCAATTCTTTAGGCCATGTAGAGGTTTGATCAGTCTTTCCTGACACTTCAATCGTTTGAGCCATATAAGGAGCTCTTGTGGTCAGATTCTGACCACGTTTGGTCGAAATATCCTGGGGAAAATCTGTTGAGTATTCATTTGGCAGATCTCCTGAGCCACCGATCTCAGAAAATGGAAGAACCGGTTCTAATGTTATACCTGATGCCACATATTCAATTGTTCCCTCTGCTGATGGCAGTGTTTTTATCGTTGGTGTCAGAGTTGATTTCTCATCCAAACCCCACGTTTCTCGTACGGGGATTAAGTTTTCAGAAGAATCGATAACATTAACGTATGATGGCTTCATTGAGACTGTGCTGTGTAGTAACGTAGGCTCTGTAAAAATTAAGTCAGGAGTTTGGTCGCCTGACCCTTCAACCTCAGCAATGGAAAATGTTTTTTTTGTAGTAGTGCTTGGAAGGTCAGGGATAGACGTAGCCATAAATGTGCTTTTGGAAACGTTTTGAGACATCTCAGCAAGCATTTTTACTGTGTGAGACGTTGTTTGTTTTTCTCGAATAGTTATTGTTTCCAATGTAGTTGCCTCATCGATATGAAGAGGAGCCTCTGGTTCTACTGGTTTTGAAGGAGCAAAGACTGAAACAGCAGCGGTTTCAGGTAAAGAACTTGTGATACTCTGGTTAGGATCTTCATTGACTAAGCTGGTGATCGGTGCCGCCGTATTTGACACAACCACTTCTGATTTGTTTGACGGCTTTGGCGATGAACCTCTTTCAACCATGGTGCCAAATGGTGTACTTGGTACTAAGGTTGCTTCCTCCATAAGTGTCTCATTTTTAGGCTCCAGTACAAGATGAGATGGAGGAGTAGCTTCTACAATAGTCTGATCTTGCTCAGACTCAAATGTACCCATAACCGTTATAGAGGTTCCATCTCGTCCTGGCACAAGTGACTCAGCTTGCGTTGTACCACTGTCTATAAGAGAGTAATCAACTTGGACTGTTGAGGATACACTCACAAATACATCTCCTCTCAGCACCATGCCAGGGGGGTACTCTGTCTCAACGCTCATCTCATTTTTGCCATTTATGAAACTTAGTTCTGGTGTAGTGGTTACAGCAGAAGTTGGGAAATCATGAGTTGACTTTTCCCAATCCCTAATGGGTTCACCATCTACGGGGGATGGAACATGCTGGTCGGGTACCTCAGGAAAAATAGGAATGAGAGTGTCCAGTCCATCTAGGATAGAGACATAAATATATTAAAATATATATTCTGACATTAAAAGCAATTATGAGCAATTAGAGCAATTATGAAGCAGATCAGATAAACCAGCCACTAGGGGTCACTATCCAGTGTATCTTTTGTGCTGGTCCCAAGTGCCGGTAAATGGTGAGGGTTGTGTCTAGAAGGGCATCTGACGTAAAACACTTTGCCAAATCTAACATGCGAGTTCATCTGACCGACATCACCGTTAGTTGAAGACCACGAGGAGTTAAACGAGTGAGGAGACAAGAAGAGAGGAAGAAAGTCAAGAGTGTAGGACTGAGGGTGGCAACTCTGCAGTTGCCAGG
>JAVSBU010257915.1:0-11676 GCA_033118015.1 Loricariichthys derbyi | reverse complement strand
CTACCTTTACCTAAATGTATAGACTGGTGTGAAGTCTATACATTTAGGTAAAGGCAGAGTCTTTTATTTTGAAGTCTGTGGTGTAAGTGAAGGTAGCCACAATAAAAAAGTATTTACGGCAATATTAAATATAGATAACTTAAATATCAATTAGGTAATCAGGTAAATATCAATTAGGTAATTTAAACTGTATAATTCGTACTACGCATGTGCTAAAATACTTTAAACAGAGTACTGCAAAACAGCAAAAATACCACGATAAATATTTTACATTAATATTTTTTGAAAATCCGCGAAATAGCAAGTCCGCAATAAACGAACCGCGAAGTAGCGAGGGAACACTGTATTTGTTTTAACTCCGGGTATTGTGACATGAACAGGTGGTCAAGTAAAATTGCCATAAATTGAATTCATTATACATACATTTTGTTTACACTTTATAAATGTAATTTATATTCTTGACTATTGATTTACTTTCAAATGACTACATAAGTTTTAGGTGTCTCAATTTTCCTGTACATACACCTAGAAGTGCTAAGCACTGGTCATGTGACTGCTGTGATTTCCTACTACTTAAAGGTGTAAAGTGTTTAAAAGGGGATATTACATTGCCTGTTCTGGAAATTAGTGTTTCTTCCAGTGGACTCATTCCCTCTTGGTTGTGTGCAGTCAGTGGGTTGTTCCCTGGAGGGAGTGAAAAGAATTAACAGTGTATTATGTATTATGGTTGTATGTAGTTTAATTCGTTCCAGTTAAGGAACAAAATGACTTTTCACGAGCTAAACCACTTTAACAGTCAGATTTTCTGGATTTGGATCGAGTTGTGACCAGAAGACCTTCCATGGCGTATCTAGAGTAAACGTCCTTCATTGCGGAGACTGCTGCGTAAACACAGTGTCATTGTCATAGCGCAATTTGTTGATTCTGTGTTATTGATCGGAGTAATTCAGCGTTCACACACCTGTCAAAGTGCTGTTTAAATTCCAGACACTCTGACATTTAATTCATGCCAGCTGGCGAATTAAAAATTCTCCAGAGGCGCTTGGTATAAAAACCCAAATCAATCATTAGATAACTTTTGGCCAATAGTTAAAACTGTCATCAGCATCAGATATGTTTGTGTGTCTGAGCAGCCGTGGGAAAGCCGGAGCCGTTCAGACAGATGGCTGTCACTAAAATAACACAGAGAGACAATGAAGCTGATTTTTGCACTTATTGCATAGGGCTCTCTGAACGACCGTGACAGCAGCTCTTGTAAATGATGACAACCAGAGACGTGTAAAAACTGCTGATAAAGTGTTTAGTATGCCTTTCATGGTCTGATTCTGTAGAAAAGAGAACCGCATAAATACGATGGTCTTTACTTTTTCTTTTTGGCAGGACTGGCTGAGTAAGTTTGGCTACCTACCACCAGCCGACCCTGTGACTGGGCAGCTACAGACCAAGGAGGCACTGACCAAGGCCATTAAAGCCATGCAGCGATTCGGAGGGCTGGAAGAGACTGGCGTGCTTGGTGGGTTTTCTGATTGCACTGCAAATATGAGATTGCAATGGATATTTGTCTTAAATTAGTACCGTATTTTTGGGACTATAAGGCGCACCAGATTATAAGGCACATTCAGCGAAACGAAACAGTCAGATAAATCGAAATTTATTTAGCTCATTCACATTAATTCTAAACATTGTTCAGTTGTAAGATAAAAAAAAAAAAAAACAATACACTCATTTTTTCAGTTCATTCCTCCTCCATAAATCCATCAAATCAATCATCCTCAGCTGAGCGATTTCAGCATCAATGCATGTCCACATCTGGATCTGCATGTTTCAGCATACCTGGATCTCTCTCTTTATTATCCGGTCTCATTGCTGCTATTTATCTGTTTAGTGACGATTCAGTCCTTCGTGAAAGTTTGAATAGAGGCTGTAGAGACGGTTCTACCTGCTGTTCTCTGTTCTATAACGTCCTCTAACTGTGGCCATCGTGTTTTGTTCCCTCTAAAACTCTGTTTGGTCTTAATTTCAATCTGTAGAGTAAAAACCTCCAGCAAACCGCTCCACTTCCACACCATTGATTAATTAATGTTGAAATTTCTCACAGCTGCTCTATTTCCATGTTCTATTATGTACCTTATAGGCTTGAGTTTGAAATCCACTTCATAAGCATGTCTCTTAACGGCACCATTTTGAGTTCATAACAAACACCATGACTATGGTTACCGTAATGCTCCTAAAATCCGTCAAGCACTTCGGCTTCGTTACTTACCAAAGCCATTCTAAAACATTTTGACAGATTTTTGAGCACAGTGTACCACATAAAATCGTTCAGTAAGCACAACCAGAATCCATACATAAGCCTCACCAGATTATAAGGCGTACTGTCGATTTTTGATCAAATTAAAGGATTTTAAGTGCGCCTTATAGTGGGGAAAATACGATAGTATGTATTTTTAGTAGTAGTATTTTCCGAGTCCTTTTCAAGCCTTGCCAAGTCCTCACACCATCTTGAAATTAATTCATGAAGCCTTTTTATTAGTCAAAAACCTCCACATCCCATGCACTTGCTCTTTCAGATAATTTGTTCCGGCTGCCACTCGAACTCCTCCAACTCCAATCAACTCAAAGAGCGATTTATGGCTGTAGATATTCCACTTTTGCCAGCACAACAGTTTCGCAGTTTTCTAGGCTGCTTCTTGGCTCTCAACCCACCTTCTGTTCAACAATAAATAACAATGGAGTCCTTGTTTATTAAACCCTAGATCTCATTTTAGACTCAATATTGAGCTGAACCCGATGCTCATGATGAGAATGGTGAAGCAATTACTTTTCTACTGACCAGGCAGTACAAGGTTTAAGTCCCAGCACTACCAAGATACCACCTGAAAAATTATGCAATGCCTTAAGGATATGATTGTAAATGTCCACGAGTGGCCAAGTTAGAGCTCTGATTAGAGACCAAGTTAGAGACCCAAGTATGTAGTCTGTTGCCTCTCACGAGCCAAAAATGCATTGATTATGAATAGTATTATGAACTGGCCATACAAACAGGGCTTTTTTATTCTTCCTATGCAGCTTACACAGTAAAGAAACACAAAAAAAGAAAAAAATCATCTCTTCTACAAAGATTTTGTAGTGATTTGTACCATCCGTGCTCCAAATACAATACAGAGGAGAGGAACATCAGTAGACCTCTCCAGGGGATGGAAAGGGCAAAGAACAAGACAGCAGAATTGATTTTAGATATTGGTATGCTTCTAATTCAAGGCATTTTTGCTGCACAACTTTTTCCATCTCATAAAGAACAGAATGAATCTTACAGCTCATCTGGGGCTTTTTAAGAGCCCTGCACTTGGTCGAATGTTATAGGTGATTCACTGCACATTCTCCAATATTCCACTGAAGCTCATCACACCTATTCAGGTCTGTGTGATATATAGAGAGGCTAACGGGATAATCAAAACACAAACCTGAACCTTGTAAACAAGTCTTACAGGAATTGAGATTTCTAAAGCCTAAACTGCTAATGCATTGCCATTAATTGGTCATTTTATGGTCAATTACGTAAAGCGACTGTGTTAAAAGCCTTTTCTAATTTGAACCTGCCATGAGAATTTACTTAGTACTAATTTTTGACAACCCCCTTTCTTGTTGGGTTTTTTTTTAGATCAGTTCTACCCAATTCCACAGTCACATCCCCCATGTTGCATGACCCTTCTGCTCCAGGAGGGCCATAGGTCAGCAAAGGCCACAATGCAACTCATGACCATTTGCTGGAACCTCAAGCAGCCAATGCAGAATCAGGGAGGTCATTTGGCCTTTCCTCCCTCAGATGTGGGCTAGAGAGTTCCATGGCACTCCTTGTACTAGATCATATTTATATCCAGCTATATTAAAATGTATCCATTTTCCATTGCAGAGTGGAGGATATGCCAAAGATGGCCCTCTGGTGTCCAAAAATGCAGTTGCAGCAGGTGTTGCAAACACAGTTAAATGATGCTATTTAGGCTGCACCCATTGTTTATACACACAATTTACCAGATGCCGTTATATTTGGCAGTATAGGTGCTCAAAACGTTGGCGACATGTCCATGCTGGATTTTGCACTTTTCAGTGCAGAGTTTTAATCGCTGAGCCACCGCTGCTCCTTGTCAAGAGTCAATGCCAAATATTCTCTAGATGGACCACTGGCAGAAGAATGGGTAATACTGAAGTCCTCAAAATTGCAATATATCATTGTCCTTTACAGTGGGAACTTGGCTGTGCAGATATTTGAACTCTGGACCTTCTGTACTTCAGTATCTGCTATTGGATGCCACCTTTCCAGGCTAGAGTTTCTGGTCACTGTGAAGTGGAAATGTCCTAGAATAAATGTCAAAAGTGCAGAAATATGTTGTACATATTCATTGTGGCTTCACCATCTGGCAGTCTGCTGGATAAATCTTTACAGTTAGAACTTGGAAGTTTGGTGAGGATATTTATATTCTGGGTTTGTTTCGGGACTGTGTCATTTGGTTCCGTTGAAGAACCAACAACTTTTGTAGCTGAAAGAATGAAGTTATGATATAACATCTCACAAGAAGCCTCTACAGAGTATTGGACTCTATGGTAGTGAGGACCAACCCCATGGATTTGGGATTAGATGTTCACCACACACATGGTGTTATGGTATCCATGTGGGAGGCCTAAATGAGCACTGTTCACCTTAGAAACTACGAAAATTCAGTCTGAAGATGTACTTTGAATGCTAGGCACCTATGGTCAAATAATTTCTCTCAACAATTTCCTCATACCATTTGTAAATGTGCCCTGTTTCTCCATTTCACTGTTTATTAAAATAATCAGTTTCAGTGGAATCACGCACTGCGTGTAGATCGTCCATAGCAATATCAATTTTGTTTTTCTCCACTGGTATATGAAGCTTGCCAAATATATGCCAGCTTTTGAATTGCCATTTATTTCCTGCACAGACGAGCACTAATAAACAAGTTCACGAACCCTGATTGTGTGCCATGATATTGGTGGCTTTGGAATTAGAATTGTCTTGTGTTATCCTTGTCAGTGTCGCTTTAAAGCCGGTGCCTAGCTGGAGAGACAGGGCACAAGGCAGGAACAACCCCAGATAGGACACCAATCCATCATAGGGCACATACACACGCTAAGCACACTGTGGAAACACCAATTAACCTAACACCCATGTCTTTGGAATGTGGGAGGAAACCCGAGTACCCAGAGAAAAACTACATAGACATGGATCGAACCAGGGATCTCAGAGCTGTGAGGCTAATCACGGCACCACTGTGCCATGATAGTGTAACTTCCTCAAAGTTTTGGCTCAGAGTAGTTAGCACACATCTATAGGTTGTTCCAGACTTCAGTTCTTCAGTCTCTGTGGCTGGTGGACGTTGTACCAGTTTGCGTTTGTCACGACAAGGGTATCTTCTTCGTGGCATATGGTCCTCGTGCCGCTGGAGGAGGGGTTATTGCCCTCTGGTGGTATGGTGCCGCAGCGCGTCACTAATTGAGATCACCTGTCTTAAGCATTATAAAGAGCCTGCTGAGGATCGAGAGTTCGAGCGGCATTGTCTGGCGTATCGCCCATCACGTTGGGACGGCGCACCGCTCGAACTCTGGATCCTTAGGTAGTGGCGTGCTGTGGTGGAACTGGTGATGCACTGTGGTAAAGGCTAATCACGTTGGTTTGTGTATTCTGCAGGTTCAGTTGGCGGGGCGTGTCCGGGTCCTGGATGCAATCTATAGGGAAGAAGGTACCACCTGTCCTTCGTAGAGGACAGGTGGAGTACGGGCAGGAGCCCCGAGGTATGGCAGTCCTATCAGATAGAGTAGGGACATACTAGGCTCTCCAGTGATCGGGAGGCACCAGGCTCTGGTTGGACAGGTGGCGGGAACGAACTGTCAGGTTCCCGAGCACGTCCACGCTGGACGTGGCCAGTGGCGTCGATTGGTTGGGCGCCACTAAAATGACGAGAGGGTTGTTCCCAGCAGTGCCAGTCCACCGTCAAGGGGTGTCCTCCTGCCTGGGGTTCCCCAGGGCTCCCCCGATGAGACCCGTTGGCGGGGCGTGCGCTCGGTGTTCCAGTGCATCCCAGTTCGCACCGGTCCCTGGGGGTCAGCCGGTTTGGCTGTGAGTCTGTGTTTGGTTTGAGTCTGATGTTTCTTAAATAAAGCACTTTTACTGGTTTCACTGTCCTGCGTATAGGTCCTTTTCTGTTTAAATCCCCCGAACGTAACAGCGTTTGTTCTATTTAGCGACAATGAAGCAGTTCTGTGTTTAGCTTTTAGCTTTGACATAATGCTAGCGTATCCACAGCTTGCGAGAAAAAAAGTGCCTGTTAGTTTTCAGGACGAGGAACCCTAGAAGAACACAATCTGAACGACTTGTCTCATGTTTTCTGAACTAGACATGTCCCAAAAAGCGACTAGTTTGTCTGCTGTCCCTGTTTATTGGAAGGCAGGTACTACAGTTGCACACTAAATGAGTGAAAGTTTTCTTCATGCATTCATATACTAAAATGCCTACTTATAAATATTCTTGGTTACTTAGCCTACACTCAGCTAATGTGCAAACTTGTGTGTGCTCCCCCTACAGACCAGGCAACCTTGGGTCTAATGAAGACGCCACGCTGTTCACTGCCAGACGTTTCTGAGTCAGAAATAGCTGTTGGCAGAAGGAGACGAGGCCTGGCACCTCCTAAAAAGTGGCCGAAGAGACACCTGTCATGGAGGTATAGTATAGTTGCTCTGTCATTTGCCATGTTTTAGCTACTGATAGGAAGTGTTATTAAATAAGTAAATCAAGGAACCCCTGCAATCAAAGAGTCTTCTGAGTACGAGTACAACATAAGTGAAGATCTACTAGAGAAATCATCAAATGAATTGGAATTGTGTAAACACCAGTAAGTCAACTGTAAGCTTTTATTTGGATTATTTGCTTTAGCGAACGCCATTTGAGCAGATAGCAAAGGGAGTCCGCTATGGACTAGCTATTGATACCAGATGTTATTGAATATATAAATCCAAGTGTGGCTCTTGTGCCGCCGTCGGTCCTACAATTGGAGAAATAAAAATAAATCAAAAGCTACAATAAGCAAACTGGCCGTAGAATGTTCTGATCAATGCTGATATCCTTTCATTTGAACTCTCATTCCTCCAGTGTTTTATTTTACCATATGGAATAAATGTGATTTTAAAATTCAGATTGTAAATATTTTCGTTACATGTGGCTTACCTCTAGTACTAGTCTCATGGAGCCAGATGTTTCTCGGAAGAATTGCACATCTGGAGATTGTTTGTGAACTAAACTAAAGCTTGGCAAAACACTCAGTGGTTTAATCCACAATACAAGCAAAAACATCTCAAACCTGACCAAATTTTGGTTTGGTTCCTTTAGGGTTGTGTTCAGTGCCCATTTTCTTGGATGATGGCACACTATTTAGCCTGAATCATGGACGTGGTTAGACCACTTTTACTGGGGCACGTGTCCCAATGTGAATCTGCTGTGCCCCGGTATAAAAAAATCTCAGCTACCTCATGTTTTTCCAAAGCATTCATTTACACTCTATTCTGAATTAAAACTAGGACAGCCAGGAAACAGAAAGTACAACCTTCCTCTCACATGCACGTGCCAGAGAATTCAAATTTCACGCACTTACCTGGCAAACACGAACACTGCTTTTTATGGCTTTAAAATATGAGTGTAACTGCATTAATGAATGGATAAAAGATGTGATTAGTTTCTATGTGTGATATATTATCTGACTCTTCTGTAGATGGATATAAGAAAGTTATTTTCGAAAACGAAGGAGAGGGAATCAGAAAGGAAATAGGAGTTTCCTACAGGTAATAGTTCAGTTAAACAAAATAAATAGGGTATTATTAGTTAACCAACCTATTTACTAGATTATCAACCTGTTTTTTGTACTGATTTTATGTTGAATTTAAATAACTTATTGTGCACATCATGCAACAAATGACACTGATAGGAATCACCAATAAAGCCTCTGCATATTCCACCAAAAACAGTCCTGTTAGACTTTACTGCATGCCCACTCTCAAGTAGCAGTTCCCTGTCAGTCGCTAACTACAACTAAACTCTGTCTTTTCCACTCTATTTCGAAGTTGTGCTTTTGTGTATTTAAGTGGTTTTGATACGAATACCCAAAACCTTCTTTCACACCCTATAGTGAGAACTGTAAAGTAAGTGGCGAGAATAATAGTTGAGCCCCCCTTCACAGTTGTAGTGTCATATGCCTTATGCCTGTGGCATTTCCTACGGTTCGAACCCCAAAGATCAGGCTTCAGAGTGCTACTTGTTTGAACATCAAATTGCAAAAACAGTTAAATATCCTAATTTACCATCTGCCATGAGGCCAGCAGCTCACAGTCAGGAATGATCTGTGCCAGAGCCTCAGAAAAATGAGACGACAAGTCTGGTGATGAGAAAGGAGATCCGGAAGTGGGTACGATTTACATGTTTTGGTGTATATTTTAGTTGTGGGATAAAAAAACAATCACCCAGCAAATGGTGTTGAGGTTAAATCTAATTATGACAAGTCAATCTATCGACTTGGATTCCCTACTAAATTTCTCTAGGCTTTCTCTTCAAAACTTGAATTCATGAGCCTGGTATTAGCAACCCTCACCATTTTTTATTTTTTATACAAATATCCTTTTTGTATATATCAATTTATAGCCCTTGAAATGACAATTAAGATAATTTTTTAAATATCTTTACTGGTTCAAAGGTTATGAAGATTTAAAATTTGTGTGTTTTGTGCTTTTTGGTGAATTTCTTCCATTATTAATTATAATATCTAATCCTATGATTCATGGACCCTGCACAGTGATTATTTTTGGGTTTTTTTGGTTATAACATTTTTCTAATAAATATATCTATTAAGAAATTGGCACCTTATAGTATTTTTTCATGCACAATCCGTTTTTTGTGGTTTATTTTTGTCTCCTTAAACAAATAAGTGTTTTGAACCAAAAACCAGAAAAGAAACTGTCAGTTTACATCGGTTTCATTCTGGGTATGATCATTATAAAAATAGATTTTCTTGAACGAGTAAGTGAATTAGAAATTAAATAACACAGAAATAAGTATAAAATGTATTTACCGATTGAAAACATCCAAGTTTCATGCATGAGCTCGGTTAATAATATTAATAATAATAGTGTTTCCACAGCACTGTTTGGCTACTGGTGAAACAACATGGCGGCTCTGCCTGTCAATTTCGAGGTCAAACCTGCGGGTGGTGCCATTTCATTCCTATTAATAATATTAGTGGTTAATGGAATAAAATAGCATCAATGTTGGGAACCGTTTTCTAGATTTATAGATATCATAAGCAAATTTTTTTGGATAGGCCAATCAAAGACGAGTTTAATTATATATACTTTATTAATATTCATAAAATTTGTTTAAATCTCATTTACCACCAAATCACATGCACACCACAGCAGGTGGTCCGTAAACGCTAAACTTACATGAGAACAAAGAGTTGTCTCTACACTTGTCTTTGATTGATAAATAATAAAACTTGTATTTATGCAATAAAAACAAAAAATACATAGATTAAAAAATAAGTTTATGGACTTTTATAAACAGTTATCAATTTGAAAATATGTTAAGAAATATCATTATCGATGTTTATTGGAAGATAGTATAGGGAAATGGTTCTATTGCAAAAAAGGCAACAGTCCCAAACTTGTTATAGCCTGTTTTACTGTACCATATAACGGATGGTCATAGCATATTTTTGGCCATTTGACTGGGTATGGTTTGGTCTAGATGAGGTATCTATAGCTCAGCGTTTACACCTTTTGAAAACTGATGTTTCATAGATTGGTTCTGCCAACCTCCCATTTTTGGGGAACTTGAACAATACCCTCTGTCAGGGGGACCATGTCGAGGCTGGCTCTCTACTCTGAACCCAGTCTAGGATATGAAGAAATTAATTTTCTTCCATCATCCTCATTCACTTGCGGTTGTTGTCGTGTTTTGTCATGGCACATTCTTCTGAGGACTCCAAGAAATACCTATTTTTATGAGATTATTATACGTTTGAATGAGTGCAAATAAAGACGAGAAGGCGAACAAGCTCACATATTGATGCGTTCTTCAACGGATTTGTTGTTTTAATACTTTTTAAGCCCATGCGGGTGCTGAGCTACCACAGTTTTTGAGAAGCTGGCATTGTGAAGTGTGTACGTACAGATCTGAGCACGTCTCTAGATTTGCATCTTGAATATCGCGCATCCTTTCCCTCTCTCGTTGCTAGAGACCCTGCTGAAATCTCACATAGCAAGCTGTAGCTCAGACAGCATCGTTCCTCTTTCTGCTGTAATTATCCGTTTCTGCATTTAGTATAAAACAGGTTTGGGTCTCAGTATGGCTCCACTTACATACGAGTTGCTTGGCGGGAGGCTTTTCTGACGATCCTAATTTCACTGTTCGCTGGTCTAGATGTAATTTGGTCTAAAAGGAAAAGTTCAGCCAAAATGAAATTTACGCAATTGCTTCACTGACCCCAAATGTAGTCAACCGTCCAGGAAGTGTGGTGTCCAAACCAATGTATTGCATGTTCATTTGAACTGTTGTTATTAATATATATAAATATAGTATTGCATAATATCTTTCACGTCATATACTAAATGCACAGTTAGTGAAACTACATAATTTAGGCTGCTTTCCCAAATTCACACTACATTCTAACTGTCCACTTCTTATTAACACCATTGGTAATGGTATATTTTTAGTCTTAAAGCAGTGTGTGATTTATTTGTACAGTATGCAGAGAGCAAAGTTTTACCCAGCACAGCTAGAATGGCTCAAACCCAGGTCCCTCTACATCTCTGTACTTGCATACCATACCCAAATCAGCCAAAATCACCTGGTCAGTATCCACACTGGTCATTGGGGTGGTTAGATGGTTAGATGTAGATCTTTTGTGTTGCCTCAAGACCAAAAAGGGAAGTAGATACCTTTCTTTTTACTAAGATGTCTTCTGCAGTAAGACATTACATTTATATTACAGTAATAACTCATTTATTGCGGGAGATACGTTCCCAAACCACCCGCAATAACCGAAAATCCGCGAAGTAAAAACGGTATATTTAAGTATTTATACACTGTGTTAAGGCTTTATAAACCCCTTTAAAAGCCTAACCACAGCTGAACTCAATTAGGTGTGCATCAGCACCACGCCGCTAGGTGGCAATAAAGAGCTGCTAATCGCGGCGCCTAAAGACCCAGAAGCTGCTCCACTCGTTACATCAGTGGTCTGGTTAAATGATAAAAAAACAGCTAATAACACTGTAATACCTAATAATTTTTAGAATTAATATTTGTAATATATTTTTATACATTTTGGAATTTTTTTCATGTAAAAATTAATAAAATATATGTTTTCCGCCGATCGAATTCCATAGAAAACTCATTATTTTTCCCATTAATATCTTATAAAAACCGCAAAAGCTGAAGCGTGAAGTGGCGAGGTATTGCTGTATTTATTTATCCACAGTGACTTACATTGATAGTCTTGCAATCTATATGCCCCATTCTCACATAGCAGTATTTTGGCCACAACATTAACCACAAAATTCAAGTAAAAAGGGGGCGTAGAATAGTATGCAAATTATCCTACCGTTAAACCTCGC
>JAVSBU010257914.1:0-18936 GCA_033118015.1 Loricariichthys derbyi | reverse complement strand
TAAGAACCGGAAACCAAGTTTTTTTAAATGTCTGCAGGGATCCTAACCTGTATGACCGCAGCTTTTCTAGTCTAATAACAAGCCTCACCATTTACCCGGGCTTGGGACAGGCACAAAAGATACACTGGATAGTGACCCCTAGTGGCTGGTTTATCTGGATAATACTGTCTGATAAATGTAAATATTTTACTCAGTAAAATAAGTGCTTTCAAGTTTAGCAAAGTACAATACTCTCATGCTCATCATTCACCTCAATCATTTTCCGTGTGCTTTTCTTCTTTTCTTGCGTTATTAGTGCTCTTTGGAACTAGCAGTTAAGGTGTTGGACTATACACCAGAAGGTCAAGGGTTCAAATCCCACCTCTGCCAAGCTGCCACTGTTGGGTCTTTGAGTGAAATCAATTATAAGTTGCTGTGGATAAGAGTGTTTGGTAAATGCCCTAACTGTAAATATTTTATTCAGTAAAACAAGTATCTTCAATTTAGCGAAGTACAATACTCTCATGCTCGTCATTTACCGCAGTCATTTTCCGTGTGATTTTCTTCTTTTCTTGTGTTATTAATGATACTTGGGACTGTGGTAGCCTAGCGGTTAAGGTGTTGGACTGTACCAGAAGGTCCAGAATTCAAATACCAAGCTGCCACTGTTGGGTTCTTGAGCAAGGTCCTTCACCCACAATTATTTGGATGTAAAATTGTATCAATTGTAAGTTACTCTGGTAATACTGCCTGATAAATGTAAATATTTTACTCAGTAAAATTAGCGCTTTCAAATTAGCACAGTACAATCCTTCAGACAAACATGATTGGGTGAAAGTAAAACATACAAATACACAAAACACTACTTACAGTAACGTGAGTAAATGTAATTAGTTACTTTCCTGCTCTGGCATTTAGAAATTTCAAAATGCAGGTTCTGCAAAAACTATGTTAATCATATTTACATCATTTAGCAGACACCCTTATCTAGAGTAACATACAATTGATACTTGTGGATTAAGAGCCTTATTCAGGGATCCAAAACTAGGGGCTTGATGGAGGTGGGATTTGAACCCTGAACCTTCTAGTTTACAGACTAACGTGACATGTGAGGGGTGGTTTGGTAACGTTAGTGATAGCTACAATCGTGTACACGAGCTAATATTAACATAAAGCCTACTTTAGCGCAATATACGAACGAGCTGCGTAAATCCAGCGCAGTTGCGCACCCTATTAAAGAAGCCACTGCAGCCTCATCAGGCGCTTATGGGTTCAGGATTATGCTGTCCAATCACAGTCCTACAGTCCTTTTTTGCCGTGCGCTGATTGGTTAACGCGAGTTACGCAAGCTGTGGTAGGAGGTACTTTATATAGCCTACGATCTATCGGGAACATCTGTACAGCTGAAGCGTCGGAAATCCGTAAGTCCTACTGTTTTGCTATTATGTTTCTAAATGCATTATTAGAATGTTGTTGTTTGGGCGTTGAGCTTCTTCCAGTCTATTAAAAGTGAATACTGAATAACCCGAAAAATGTCAGATTAATCCAGAGCTAGGAAGATCCGTTTATGCTAGCCGCTTATCCGGCAACACCGGGCGCAAGGCAGGAGCAACCCTAGACAGGGCGCCAAATCATCATAGGACACATACTAATGGCAGTTTAACCTAGCACGTCTTTGAAATGTGGGAGGAAATTGGAGGACCTGGAGAAAACCCATGTAGACACAGGGAGAACATGCAAACTCCACTCAGCCTGGAGTTGGAATCAAAATGGGGATCTCAGAGCTGTGAGCTGTGACCACCAGACCCAGATTGTGAGGAGTGATTGGTGCACACCACCAGAATGCAACACCAGTGTGTTTTGTGCCAGTCCAGCCAAAATCGTAGGTTTTTGTCCAGCTGTTTGATTATGGAACCCAAGATATGAAGCTCCTGGTGAACAGTGTTTGGGCTCATTTAGCTTCCAGAGCCAGTTTTCCAGAGCCACTCCTTGATGCTACTGATCTTACTTGCTACAGTTCAAGCAACTTAGGCTTATTGGGCTTTGCTCAATACAGCGACCTGAACCTTCAACCTTTTCTGCTGCCTCAGTCCAATTTCATGGCTGTGAACACCTCAAGTAGTCTTTTAATTCAGGTGGAGGGGATCAACATACATCTGAGTGTAAGGAACATTCTTGCAAAGCATTTCACAGTATTGTTCTAAAGGCATAAAATAAATGGACATAAGTTATGACAGCTGTGATATGAAGTTATGATAATGTTATCTGAGTCTTAAGTCCATCCAACACTGCTTACCTTGATACTACATCGTAAACTGTGTAAACGTTACCTTGACACACACATCAGAACCCAGTTTCTTTTTTTTTGTTTGCGTTACAGACTCATGAATACAGAGGGAGTCCGAAAGCGCCGCAGGGCCCAGCTTAATGTCTCTAAAACGGGGCAGAAAGAGGAGGTGACCAGTTGGGGAAGAGCATGGTGAGTTCATGTGAAAGGTACAGACACAAGCTTTAAGCTTTTTTTTTTAAGTCGCACAAGAGCGACTTAATATGTCATATCATATGACTCCAAATAAGACGGACATAGCAAGCAATTCTGACAGATACGTACGTATTATCGCTTATTTTGAAACATTTATAGAACATGTCTAAAACACACTTGTTGTATTTGATATAAAACAAGACCAATAATCTCTTTTCAATTGTCAATTACACTTTAAATGTTCTGTTCGCTGCACGCGCCAGTCACGTGATAAGTCACGCGACGATGGAAATGAACACTTTGAAGTCTGACCACTTTGGAATCTCCGAGGGGTTTCCCCAATTTATTTTTTCTAAATGCCTTTTACCAACCAAAATCGGACTGAATTATTCAGTCTGGGCATATAACGGATATAACTACGAGGTGTTAGATTTACTGGGACTTTAATTGTCTACACTAATTATCGAAACAAATGTAACCATAAACACAACGCCCATGGCAAAAACAGAAGCAAATCCAGTAATAGAAGCCGTTTATATTTTAGCAAGAGCAGGTTGCACAACCAGAGGAATGTAGCATGAAATCGAACCAGACCAAATGCTGAGGCATGAAAAATACTGTATGATTTTGTTAACGCATTTAGCACACACTCTTTACTAAAATTACAAGACGTTGTGCAACAACTACGTGCCTTTTGCTAGTGTTTCCTGAAAATGTCAGGAATTTTATGACTGAACATTAAGTATTTTGTCACCGCCTTAACACCAGCATCGCAAATAAACTCACCGGACAACAATGAGCCACCTGTCAGTGAATTACACCTAACGTTGGTAACATCAGTGTTCAGCCAGTGTTGCATTAAATAATTGTGCAGTTTGGCCAGATTTTGTGGATGCCTTCTTTGGCATTTCAAGAGGACTCACATCTGGGGATTTTTTGCACCAGATGTGTGCCTGCTCCTAAATGTTCATCATACCAACCAGTCGCATTTGCAGCCCTGTGGACATGAGAATTGTCATGTTGGACTACAGAGATAGGAATGTTATGTTCCATGTAAAGAGAATGAGTAAAATGCAAAATGTGGTTGTCCAGCAGCTCAACATAGGTTCGAATTTACCACAATTACATGTAATGAAAACATTCCCAGAACCTTCAGCTTAACCCACACCTTGCACGCAGTCCTCATTGAAGGCCTTCTGAGGTCTTCGATGAACACGAAGCTTAGCGTCATTCACATACACGTCAATTATCTGATCAGATAATATGTCAGTCATGAAAGTCCGGTTTTCACACCTACAATAACTGGGCACCTTTGTGAGCAGATGCGAGCAGAGGCATCTTGCGTGCCACTCTGCTCCATATGCTCATGATATGCAGTCCACTGTGGAGTGTCCTGTAGACTGGGATTTTTGCCACGGCTGGTAGACCGTACACTTCAATACACCTGCAAAGTCAGCTACTTCCTTTACACTATGACCTTTGCTGCCCAAATGCAATCACTCCTTTTTCATAACATAACATAATAGTAACAACAACAATAATAAACTTACCAGAACAGGGATGTAGAAGCAATAGGATGCTAATTTAGAGCCCTTTCAAGGACAAGCATTATGTTATTTGGTTGCCTTGTTTCGATGTAACCTTGCTAATGTCACATAGCCATCAATGCGGACGTGATGTTAAATAAACAAACAATTTTCAAGTAAATATGGTAGCATGATTTTAATAGAATACACGTTTATGAGTGGGATAAGTTACAAACCTTTTGAATTGCCAATGATCTTAACTGTTGCTGTCTGTTAATACACTAGGGAGGTGGACTGGTTCTCCTTGGCTGGAGTCCTTTTCCTGCTGTTCACGGCACCGTTCATCGTTTTCTTCTTTATCATGGTCTGTGATCAGTACCAGTGCTCAATTAGCTTAGCTCTGCTGGACGTGTACAATGGCGACTCCACCCCACTGAGCATCTGGAACAAAGCTCCTTCCTTCACGTGGACCGCCGCTAAGATCTACGCTTCCTGGGTTGCCTTTCAGGTAAGTGCTAATAAGTCCTCTCAACGTATTTATGGAGTTATGAATTTATATTATTTGTATAAAATTAGAATGAATTTCATAAAATAATTTACAAGAAACACTGTTCAGGCACAGTGATAATTGCAGTACTCATTTTGTCCACTAGGTTGTGCTGTACATGTGCATTCCAGATGTTACGCACAAGTTTTTACCAGGCTACGTAGGAGGAGTGCAAGAAGGAGCACGTACACCAGCAGGTAAAACATGCATCAGCCTCAATTGCAGGAGATAAAAAATTGGGACATATATACAGGTAGTCCAAGTTATGATGGGGGTATGTTCAGATAAATCCATTGTAAGTGGAATTTACCATAAAACGAGGAGGTTAATATCTACTATACCTTGAGCAAGTGGCTTCACCCTCTGTTGTAAGATTGTGTCGGTTGGAAAGTTCTCATCTTTTAGACACGATTCTATTTTCTCAGCAGTTGTCGCAAGGTTTTGCTCATACTAGTTTTCTGTCATTCAGATGTATACAAGAGAGATTTGTATTTCCTATTACAGTTTTAACGTCTATATTGGAATATAAACATAAATAAGCATACCTCACTGGCTGCACATGACCAAGATGGAATGAGTCCACTTATAGAAATGCTAATTTCAAAAACGGGCAATCCATAGTAGAGAGTCACAGCGGTCAAATGATGGGTGCTCGGTACTTTTAGGTCAAGATTAATACAAAGTTAATATTTTTTTTAATTAATATAAAAATAGTATGCATCCAAAGAAGTGTGATATAAATAATAATTATTTAATAATTTTTTTTAAATAAGAATAAAATGTAATTTATACAGAATAAATTAATTTTTATTAAAATTACATTTGCTAAACCTTTTGTAATTCATCCTGCTGTTTATGCCGTAACGTCTAAACTTGAAAGACAGATTAAAAGTTGTTAGAATTGTCAAAACCTCGATCATTAAAACAAACGGACCTTGATTTTGTGGTTGTTAAACGGTGCATAGCTGTGTTTGAATGTAATATCGTGGTATGTTTTGGGAAGATCACTGTACTACTTTCTTTCAGGTCTGATTAATAAGTATGAGATTAACGGGCTGCAGAGCTGGATTCTAACCCATGCTCTATGGGTAGCCAATGCTCATTACTTCCACTGGTTCTCTCCCACTATCATCTTTGATAACTGGATCCCCCTGCTTTGGTGCACCAACATCCTGGGCTACGCCGTGTCCACGTTCGCTTTTATCAAAGCCTACTTGTTCCCTACTAATCCAGAGGACTGGTAAGAACTCCAGGTTTGGGTTACCATAGGTCATTCCATCCTGATAGAGGTTGACTGATCTGTGTTTGCAGCAAATTCACTGGAAACATCTTTTATGACTACATGATGGGTATAGAGTTTAATCCGCGCATAGGAAAGTGGTTCGACTTCAAGCTCTTTTTCAACGGCCGGCCCGGGATCGTAGCTTGGACTTTGATTAATCTGTCTTATGCTGCCAAACAACAGGAGCTTTATGGATATGTGACTAACTCCATGATCCTGGTCAACGTGCTGCAGGTGAGAATTCTAGCCACTATTGAATAGCAGTTTACTTCGTTATGATGAATTCTGGTCTTCTGTGTCTGATGAATGTCTCTGCTGCTCCAGGCCATCTATGTGTTGGATTTCTTCTGGAATGAAGCCTGGTATTTGAAGACCATCGATATCTGTCATGATCACTTTGGCTGGTATTTGGGCTGGGGCGACTGTGTCTGGCTGCCTTTCCTTTATACGCTACAGGTAACTTTCTGCTATGCACATTAGAACCTATTGTGTTTTTCTGTAACGAATATTAAAGTTAGTATTCTGATCCACTATCTGGCCAAAAAAATGGTCACCACCTATGGGTGCAATGCTATGATCTGGATTTGCTGCTGCAGTTCAAGGTTGAGCAATGTTATGACTTTCTCATTGGGTGTTGTGTCACAGGGCTTGTACTTGGTCTACAACCCCATTCAGCTCTCCACCACCCACGCCTGGGCCGTCCTCATCCTCGGCCTGGCTGGCTACTACATCTTCCGTGCAGCTAACCATCAGAAGGACCTGTTCCGGCGTACGCAGGGCGACTGCACCATCTGGGGCCGCAAACCCACCTTCATCGAGTGCTCGTACCGTTCGGCCGATGGCACCACCCACAAGAGCAAACTGCTGACTTCAGGGTTCTGGGGTGCAGCACGACACCTCAACTACACAGGAGACCTGATGGGCTCGCTGGCATACTGTATGGCGTGTGGTGCCGGACACCTGTTGCCGTACTTCTACATCGTTTACATGACCATCCTGCTGTTACACCGATGCATTCGTGACGAGCACCGGTGCAGCAACAAGTACGGCAAGGACTGGAAACGATACACGACCGCTGTTCCCTGCCGTCTAATCCCCAAAATCTTCTAGAAGCACAGAGAATTAAAGTGGGACTGGATGTGGGAAGGCTTGCTCTTCAGATAAATCAGTGAATCTTAAGCTATAATTTGTGGCTCTGCTTTCAGTTCTCGATAGTGATGTTTGAAACATGTTTACAGGTATGCACCGTTTAACAATCGCATTGCTGACCGAATGTCATGAAATAAAGGGTATTTTCACAAGAAAACTGTGCGCACCAATACAAAAGGTGCATCGCTACAATCTACATAGCATCCAAAGCCCAAACTGTTATACATACAACTCCCTACAGGAAATCTACAACACTGTGGCTCTTCAGTTACAATGGAAGTGAAAAACTAAACCTCACTGGCTGCACACAAACAAGAAGGAATGAGTCCACTTGAAGAAATACTAATTTCCAGAACAGGCAATGCAATATTAAACACTTTAACCCTTTAAATAGGTACACACAGTGTGACTCTACTAGTAGAAAGTCACAGGGGTCAAATGACCGACATTCAGCACTTCTAGGTATACATACAGACCCTAACATTCCTTCTTCTGCACTTAGTTAATGCAAAGAAAAAAAATCAACATTCATGAAAATACATAAAAAATACATAAACAGTAGTGTCACATAATATTTATGGCAATAAAAATACACATGGTAAACCTTTTCTAATTTGACCAGCTGTTTACGACCACGTTTTTTAAATTTTTTTATTTGCTATTATTCTTAGTTATAATTGCGAAACTTCCGTCATTAAAGTGAACAGACGTTAATGGGTTTGCTGTTAAACTGTGCTTACCTGTACATCTAGTCATGATACAATCCTTCAATGTACAATCTAAGCAATTTTGGACCATGGACCATATTTAGGAATTCCAGTAGTGACAGTGCTGGGTCTTGTCATTAATCCAGTCCTTTAACTACTGTGCCACCACAGTCATTATCAATCAGAACATCTTAAACTCATCATTTCTCCATGGTTTTATCTCTCTACAGGATTATTCACACTGATCTACCTCAGTTAAATTGCTCTTACCTGCCTATTGAAGAAAACTGTGATGAAGAAAACCTTTGTGCATTGTGAGCACTTACGTGGAAAATCTCTTAAATCTATTTTAGAAGGCGCTTAACTGCTTTTTATACAAATGAATTTGTAAGAATCCTAAGAATATGCTTGAAACCAGCTAGAATTCTTTTGGAATTTGTTTATGCCCCAGAATGTTTCCCTGATGGATTACTAATAAAATATTTAAAAAGAAATGAATGGAAAATCACCCCACTGCTGATCAGATGCAACTAGGGCAGCACAGTGTCTCATTTATGGCACTTAGCCAAGATAAGATTCCCTTATCCAAAGCAACTTACACATGATAGACTTATAATCCAAGCAGTTGTGGATTAAGGGCCATGTTCAAGGAACCAACAGTGGCAACGTGGCAGAGGTGGGATTTGAACCCAGAACCTTCAGCTCTATAATCCAGTATCTTAACCGCTAGGCTACAACAGGCCTACACAGCAAGAAGGTCCTGGGTTCAACCCGAGGTCTCAGAGTCTATGTTATTCAGGGTTACAATAACTTGAGGCGGCGGGGCTACGATATAGCACTAGGCCATCTTGGTTTTGCAAAATTAAGCCACCTCTTATTATTTTGCAAGCCACATTTCTCCTTAATGCTGTGAACTGAACAATAACCACACAAATAAGTGGCAGTGGTACTTATTGTTGACACCTTAATCAATACAAAACCTATACAGGTTCCAGCTGAGAAACTACATTTTACTGCCCTTTTTTCAGATTTTTTTCTGATATTGACTGGCTATCAGCATATTGCCAGCAGGTGGCATAAGACTCCTGCTTTTAAAAGGTGATGCACTCTGGTTTTACATTTTTATGGAAGAAAAACCAAATCTAACTTATTTCTATAATGTTTTTTTTTTAAACAATGAATCTCAGAGCAGCTTTACAACTACAGATTACCCTCTAATATTTACGGCCATTCCCATATTAAGCAAACTTTAGGTGACAGTGGCAAGGAAAAACTCCCTAAACGTTATAAGGGAGGACCAAGACTCAAAGGGACCCATCCTCCTTGGGCCTAAATGATATATGTAAGAATTAACCGAGCTATCTAATTAACAAGTTCACAGAAATCATTTAAATAATAAAAAAAAATGAATACAAATCAGACAGTCATTATAGGACTGTGTCCTTTGTTGTAAAGACTTGGTGGAACAGATCTGAGATCCCTGGTTTGATCCCAACCCTGGGGCTCCACTTGTGTGGACTTTGCATGTCCTCCCTGTGTCCGTGTGGGTTTTCTCTGGGTACTCAAGTTTCCTCCCACATTCCAAAAACCAGCTTTGCTGGAACACAATTGGTGTTAAAAAGTGTCCTTAGTGTGTGCATGAGTGGACTAGGATTGTTCCTGTCTTGCACCCTGTGTTGCCAGTTAGGTACCAGCTCTCCCGCAACCCTCAGTAGGACAAGTGGATAAAACAATGAATGGAAGAAAACATTTAGTAACCATTACCTTGGAGTAGTTGTGGGCCTATACCAGCTAATTGACAGGGAGAACATGTTAAACTGCACACAACAGGAATCAAACCTGTTTCAACACAAACATAACATTCTACACGACCTACCTATAACACACACTCATAACAGTGCAGGACACACTGATTTGTTAACTGTAACTCAAAGATAGTTGATCGTTTGGTGTTTAGCATTTTAGCATTTAAGTGACTGTCCAAGTAAAAAAAGCTATATAAAAAATTGCTGATTAACAAACATTGTGGAGAAGTTTGTGTAATCATCTAGCAATTTTGTAGCACATAAAACATCATCCTTAAGACTAAAACAGTTTGAGTAGCTTATGCTAACACAACACATTAGCATGCTAGCTAGCTAACAAATATCTTACAATTCTCATAGGAACAGCTGGAGATTTAGTGTTGGATTCTTGATTTATATCACTGTATAATGTAAATATATTACATTTATAGCATTTAGCAGGCAGTCTTATCCAGAGAGACTTACAATCTAAGCAATTGTAGGTTAAGGACCCAACAGTAGCAGCTTAGCAGGGATTTGAACCATGAACCTTCTGGTCCAGATTCTAGTGCCTTAACCGCCAGGCTACCACAGTACAGATATTAAATAGAGTAATACTCTAAAATAGCATCATAAATATGCTGTATTTTATAATGCTAGTACCAGAGGTGGCTGACATACAAAAGTTATTTACTTAAGTAAAAGTACTGCTAAGATGTTTAAAAATACTCAAGTAAAAATTGAAGTATGGATTATTTAGTATTAGTATATAATACTATAATTATATACAATTAGTATACTGTATATTTTACTCAAATAGAAATAAAGTACATGCTAACTTTAAATACTTTAAAAAGTATTCTATGAAAAGCCTTTCTAACTCAATATTTGAAACAGGATGTTTTTATTGATGACACTGAGGTTACATAATGGTTTGTAATACAACTACATGAATCATTTGCAAAAATCATATGAATGACATTATCATCTTTAGTTTATTACAGCAAAAACAAACAAAAAAAAATCAGACTTGAGGAACCATAATATGTACAATTCTTCATAAATTTTAATATATTCTTCTTTAAAACACTCCACTACACTTAATTTAAAACATACTTATACCAAACACTTATACATACCCTAAAATATTATCTAGCTTTTCAAATATACCTCATATTCATCACGGAAATAGAATTCAGCATCCCTGGGACATGAGAAAACAAAAACAGTGTAAAGTCTGTAAATTATTTTAAATTATTTTTGGAAGAATTAATTTTGCTGAACATTAAAAAGCATTTTATTCTATCAAAACGTCACACACAATGAGCGCCAAGTTAGAAAAGCTGAGTGGCGTACCATTTTTGGCGCGCGCACCCTTGCGCCAGTTGCAGCGCATCAAGTATAAATCTAGGTTTCCAAGCTGCGCCTTATTAGGTGCCTGTTTAGAATTTCCTAAATGAAAAAGAAAAATATAAATAGATAACACAGATAAATGGATTTATAAAAATTAAGGAGTCTTTTGAAAATTTTGTGAGTAAAAAAAAATACAGATTTACCCTGGGAACTCGAATATCGGATGCGCCCTTTTCGTGAAAACAGGCTGAGTGTTTTTGTTTTTTGTTTTTTTTTTGAGTCAAAGTTTTAAATACAGAAAATATGCATCTTTGGTACTGTGATGACCAATTTGAACCAAAATAATCAGCCATCCTAGAGCAATTACGAATTTCAAAATAGACGAATGAATAACACTCAATAACTTCCATGGCAAACACCAAAACACACCACCGCCTCTACACTTGGACACACATGCGTCCTGTGATGTATGACTCTCTACACACACCACTCCCGTCTCTTCTCTCGTAAATAAACATGCGTAGGCTCTCTACATTGCATGACCAATTGGATCATAAATCACCACCCTGCTATTTCATGGTGGCTCCTCTATGTGGGACAGTGTCAAAGTATTTATTGTAGATCCTCTGACAGACATCGTAGGACTCGTCTGAAAGCAGTGAGTAAATATAGACAATAAAGTAAAATCACTCATACTGAAAACGATGCATAACCAAAAGGCGCGGTTGCTTTCTAACACAGCATTATTCCCACACTCAGATACTGATACAATACTGTGGGCTTTCTATAATGGACATGGTTATGGTAACAGAATATGGATCGATTCTCTATCTTCTTACCAAAAAAGTGCAAAATGCAAATTAATTTGCTTTTTGCTGCATTAAACCACATGATTGATCAATATGATGGGTGGCGTTGGAAGGATTTAAATTCTATTGAGAATTATATCAGGAAATTAATTAATACTTAAATTAATTATAGGTGCTTTGAAGGCATAGTATCTAATATGCTAACCCACCACTGTGGTGACCCCAGTTTGAGTCCCAGTGCTGCCAGGTCATGAGTCACATCCAGGTACTGGACAGTCTCACCTTAGCATCATTCTGCTGACCTTCTGCCAATGGAGGACCACAGGACTGAACAGCTCTGTACTATCTGACTTCTTCTTTCCACAGACAGATGTTGAATGCCTACAGAAAGAAAAATGGCACTTCTGCCTTATCCATCCACCACCTCGACCAGCTAATGGAGCCAGAGTTGCTTCAGCCTTCCCTTCCTCCAACCTTCTAATGTATCTGTGGAACACCCTGCCATACTGGATCCACTATTAGACCACTGAGCCATGTGAATGCTGAGATGGTAGGTTTTCAAAACGAGGTAGGTTTAGATAAGTAACTAATGTTATTTTTTTTAATAAATGCTATTTTATGTCAATGCACACAAACCTGAGCTATAACTGTAAACTTTCAACCTATCATGTAATGTATTAGGTATCACTGTCACCTCAGAGAGAGAAGGTCCTGGTTCAATCCTAGTTGAAGTGGTTTGGGTTCTTTCTGTATGGAGTTTGTATGTTCTCCCCATATCTCCCTCAGACCAAAGTTAATTGATTATGCTAAAGTGGCCCTAGTGTACGTGTGCCCTACAATGGAATGGCACCCATTCTAGGGTTGTTCCTGCCTCACACCCTATAATAATAGGCTAGGCACCAGCTCTCCTCAGACCCTGTCCACAATCAAGTGAATGAGTAAATGGGATTCATTTCAGATTGTTGGAAGCGGTCTTAAGTTGCTTTACTACTGAACAATTCCTTGCAGATAAAATTTTCATTTCTGTATTAAAGTCCCAGTATGTTATACAATTAAATTATACTGTATAGGGTAAAAATCTAACACCTCGTAGTTAGATCCGTTATATGCCCAGACTAAATAATTCAGTCAGATTTTGGTTTGTATAAGGCATTTAGAAGAAATAAATTGGGGAAACCCCTCTGAGATTCCTAAGTGGTCAGACTGACCAGTTAATATGATAATTTCCATCGTCCTGTGATGTATCACATGACTGGCGTGTGCCGCGAACAGAACATTTTAAGTGTAATTGACGATTCAAAAGACATTATTGATCTTGTTTTATATCAAATACAACAAGTGTGTTTTCGACAAGTTCAATAAGTATTTCAAAATAAGCAATAATATATACGTATCTGTCAGAAATGCTAACTGTGTCCGTCATGTTTGGAGTCATGTGATCATATGATAGTATATAATTTGTTGTAGCACTCGCTAACAGGAAATGAGTGCACGGTATGTTTATAACCAGATTTTGTCAAATAAAAGCATCAAATAAGGAAACGAATATCATAAGTCATTAGAAGGTGAGTTACGCGAAATATTGTTATAACATACTGAGACTTTAAATCATAGACAGCAACGAAGGCGGTGTCCCAAACCACATAATATTCAATAAATAGTATGCAATAATTCATCCACCACTAATGACATTGTCAGTATTTTGACGCTTTAGTACAGTAACAGATGGTTTAAGAGACAGTCCAGCTTTGTGTCTGCTTCTTGTTAGCCACATGGTTTTATTAAGGATGAGCAACTAAATCCTACGCCTGAAATCTGTGTCAAGGATCCAGTAGTGATTTTAATGTGGATGTAAATGTATTCCATGATTGTTCCTTGGCTGTCAATGTCAAAAGTTTCCACACAACAAGAGAGCAAACAAGTGTTCAGAATCATTCCAGAAGAGAACTTTGCTAGTTTTATGAGATATGACACCTCCCCAGTATGCTCGTAAGGCCTTGAGGAAACAAAACATGTTTGGTTTATATAAAACCACATCAAACCCCTTTAATAGAGGAAGCCAACACTCATGATTGCAATTAAAATGTGATGCATTTTGCAAACTGGGGTTACGTAACCACTGGTTGATGTTAACCAAACTCGTGATTAATGGTTCAGCAATCCCTATCCACAGTCTAATCTAGGTTTCTGTGCTTGGCCGTTGTTCTTTCAGCTGTCAGTGCGAGTAACTTATTAACCGACCCTATAAGCTACATTACAGGAGTAGGACAGGGGTCATTACTGTTTTTCCTGCAGTTGCTTCCTTGTATTTATTTCACCGGTCTTTCAGTTCAGCCTAAGCAAATATTTATTTTCTAGCAAAGGATAGATAAATTGTGTATGAAAGAGGAAAACATGTATTTTGTATTGCTGATTACTCAAGTAAATCACCAAATGAACAACTTGTGTAAGAGTATCTAATGGAACAACTATAAGTAGATTTTTAAGTAGATATACTTATCAAAAAGAATTAAATGTTCCATTTCAGATCCATCAATGACACTGATGTTAATATCCTAAACATGCAAGATAAACTATGGTAAAACTAACGGTATTAAACTCTCAGATAATGCTAAAAATTGCAGCAAATTTGAGCTAATCATAGCCAAGAACCATGTTTATTAGAGCACAAGGCCCAGAAACTTATTTGCCTTGTTAGCTCCTTGTAACAAACCCACTGGGTGTATGATAATCTTATCTATTTACCATTACGGTGTTCCCTCGCTTATCGGGGGATCCGTTCTAGACCCATCCTCAATAAGTGAATTTCTGCGAAGTAGTGATGCTATGCTTATTGTAGTAGTTACACATTAAGTACATTATTTTATCTTTATAAACTCTTCCCACACTCTTATACATAACCCTTTAACATTCACTTAATAACTTTTTGCATACTGTACATGTACCTTTTAAAAAAACGTCTACTTAAATGTTCATAAAATGTTTTAAACTCTTAATCCTAAATACATAATTTTAAAAATTTGAGTACTTACCATTGAATATACGTCCTACAGCTAGAATGATCAAACATCAAACAAAGATGCCAACTGCCGAATGACCCTTTCAAAATTAAAGACTGGTATGAAGTCTATATATTTAGATAGAGTCTTTTATTTTGAAGTCTCTCGTGTAAGTCAAGTTAGCCACAATAAGTATTTATGTCAATATTAAATATAGATAACTTAAATATCAATTAGGTATTTAACCCAAATGAATAAACATTTTAGGTGGTTATTTACACTATAATACATACTACACGTGCAAAAATACTTTAGAGTACTGCAAAACCTCATGAAACTGCAAAAATACCACGATAAATATTTTATATTAATATCTTTTGAAAATCCTCCAAACAGCGAGTCTGCAATAAACGAACCACGAAGTAGTGAGGGAACACTATTTATGTATTCATAAAGGAACTTTACGTTTACTTCTTTTATCAGACACCCTTGTCCAGAGTAATTTACAATTGATTGAGATCTGTAGGTTAAGGGTTTTGCTCAAGGAACCAACAGTGGCAGCTTGGCAGAGGTGGGATTTGAGCCTTGAACCTCCTGGTCCAGTACCTTAACCACTAGGCTCCCACAGTCCCACATGTTATGTTACTTTAAAACACTGATATTACAATAATAAAAATGATGATAATTCCCACTTCTCATGAGATCTGCTTGCACTTTCACAAACCAGGCTGAGTAGGAACTCAAAGTGGTGAGAACAACCAGGACAGAACCCATATAGTAGACAGGATGAGACATGCAATCTAAGAGACAATCCACACAGGAGGTGTGAGGTTTAGTTGGTAGAGCACTGTTTCCCAATGCTAAGCTTCCCTGGTTTGTATCCCATCTCTGGTGAGGTGATGATTGTTTCTCAAATAGCATGTTTTCTCCTTCTGGCTCCCATCCAAGAACTTTGTTCTCCTGTGTCCTCCTCACCAGTACCTTTCACCACTTGAGTCTTCAATGCTTCTGGGGTAATTGGTATCTGTGGTAGTGCAAACCAACCAGAGATGCCACCATGCAACACCACTCAACAGCTCTGGTGACTAAGTGGATAGAACCAGCTGTTTGTAATACCAATGTCTGAGGCTTTGGATTCAATCCTTGGTGGGGTTTGTAACGTGAAGGTTGGGTGATGTGTTTATGGAAAAACTCTAGTCACTCCCCAACCAAGCACTCCTACGCCTAGAGAAGGGGGGAGGATAAGCCTAAATATTTGCTTCAGGAAGGGGATCATGTATAATATGCAGATCAGGATGATCCACTGTGGGAGCAGCTGAATGGGGAACGGCATTATTTTCATAAATATGCTTTTATTATGGAATATTTTAACATACTACTGCTACTGTTAGTGAAAAATAAATCCTCTAGTAAATAATAAGCCTTTCATCTGCTCCCATTAGGGGGTCACCAGAGCAGATAATGTATATTACACCCGATGCCCTTCCGGATGAAACCCTCCCCATTTATCTGGGACCGGCCCCACCCTGGATTAAACCAAGGATCTCTGATGTTGCTGTTTCCAGGAGCTGGCTCCACCCACTGGACCACCGGAGCTGCAAATTTAATGACTATCTACTGATACAAATTAAGACATGCAGTAAAGTCAATATTCATTTCGAATTGTTAGAATAGCTGTTTAGATGGTTTAAGTGGTAACTAGCTAGACAATGTTGGCTCAGGGGCCGCTACCTTTGAAGGCTCAGAAATGAGACTATCTGCTCAACAACGGATTTCTAGTCAGCATTACAGCACGAAATGAACCTTGCAATATTTTGGCTGAGGAAGGAATCGTCCATTGGATTCCACCCAATGGAAAGGAGCCTTCAGAATGAGGGAGCCTATTCGCACCACTACGATGCAGTCGGTCTTCAAACGCAGCCTTCGAATTGGGACGCAGCTCCAACCTACATAAATCACTTATTATGGGATGTTTAATACACTGCCTGGCCAAAAAAAGGCACCACCTGTGGGGGCGGAGCCAAAGAATGAGGTCAGCTGCTACCTGAATATACTGAACCACCAGGTTATTCCATCAATGGATTTTTTTCTTCACTGATGGCACATCCATGTTCCAAGATGACAATGCCAGGATTCATGGGGCTAAAATTGAGAGCGTGGTTCAGGGAGCATGAGACATCATGTTCATAAATGTCCCATCATCAACACAAGAACTTGGGGCGAAAAAAAAAAAATGGAGTTCTGGACAGAAATAAATTTCAGACATTACAGAAGCTTGCGGAAACTATGGCAATTTTTTTAAAACAGAGAATCAAAAACGGTAGTAAAAAGGAGAAAGAAGGAGCAGGAGGGAAAATACCTCTAATTTTTCCCTCTTCTCCCTTCTTTTTCCTTTTTACTACATTTTTAATTCTCTGTTTGTACTGTGTTGATGCTGCTGGAATCGTAATTTCCCTAAAGGAACCCCCTTAAGAGACCAATAAAGTTTTATCTAATCTAATCTTATTTCAAATGATTTTTTTATTATTTAAATCCAGTCAAGTCTCTTTACTATCGGCTAACTAGTAAATCACCATTTTTATGGAATATTTAATGTTTGATGACAATTTAATGCTTTTCTATGAAAAAAAATGTTATAAAAATCAAGATACATCTACAAACCATACTTTTTTGTGACCATTCAAGATTGTTTAGCAGTTAGCAAGCCTTGGTTGTAAAACAAAAAAGTGTGTGTATTCACTCAGTTAAATTTTATTTAGCTAAATTAAAGCTATAATCTATTTACAATGTTGTCTGAATATTAGTTAACGGAGTGGAATTTGTTGACCGTGTTATGACCATACTCTTGAGAAATGGTGATATTTGTTTATAAAATGCTCCCATGCTGACTGACTTTCAATAAATGGCAGAAAAAGTGAACAGATCAAAGAGAAAAACAAACAGTAAAAGGTTTGGCTGAGATTTGCCTTTCAGTAGGTTTTCTTGTACGTTTTCCCATGGGATCGGTGTGTATGAGGAAGCTGTGCCCAGAAGGGGGTTGTCAGATGGCCTTCGTGTGTCAACATCCGCAATCTTTCCATCTCTCACACGCACATTTTGTAATTTCCCTAAAGGCGGCTATGTGACTGATCTGCTACAGATGACACATCAAACTTACCGCTTCATTTTTACACCATCAATAAATTCACAGTCTTCATTTTCCTGCCTGACGTGTGTTTGGGGAGGAGGCTCTTCCGGCCTCTCTTTCTTGTCTTGAGGTGTCAAAAAGGGAGTGGGAGATCAGAGCATGGCAGACTAAACACACCTGAGAGAATGACCCTAGAGGTCAGAGGACTCCATCCTGAACCCACCCTTCATAAATCAGTACCACAAACACGCACAGGAGGAGAGTTCAACACCATGGACTTCAGAAGATGGCGGAAGGTGAGGTCAGGCAGTGAACAGCGGGAGTTTATTAGAGGATTAAAAGGCTCCGAGATACTTGCTATTATTCAGCGCTCATTAGCTGCATGCTAATCTTATCCACATCCCTATATTTGTGCGTGTTAATAATGGGAGTTATATCTAACTTTCTAGGAAACTCAAAGCAGCAAGGCAGACCAACTAAAGACCAGAACCGAACCCAGAATGAAGGGGAGGGAACCCCCAGAGAATGAAGAACCAGGTGGTAAACAGTGGGATCTGGTAGGCACTCGGGAGTATGAGGGAATCTCAGAGCACATTATTTTGTTAAAGTGACTGCCGAAATATGAGAAACCTGCACCTACCACCTTCTCCAAGAATTGTGTCTCATTTCTTGTTGGTCATCATTGCTGTTATAAGTAGTCAGCAAACTCGTACTATAAGGCTGATTACAGTGGCGGTTCTAAGGGGGTCCAGCAGGGGCCAGTCCTGGTGCAACAACACGCCTGGCCCCACTTACAAACACACAATGATAATTCATATTTTGGTAGAAAGTAAGAATCTCCATCATGACCCAAGCCTGACTAACAACCCCCCGCTTCAAACCATCACTGACCGATCATTGATCAGTTCCAACATTCATTTTTTTCTTACCTGCTGAATCCTAGTCAGGGTCATGGAAAAGTTGGTGCCTAACCAATATTACAGGGTTCAAGGCAAGAACAACCCCAGACAGGATACCAATCCATTGTAGGGTGTGCACACACATACACTATGGGCAATTTAAGCCTCGTTCACACATACACGGTTGCGGCCGAGTTAACCGAGATTTGGCTTACTGAAACTTCCGCAGTGTATCCTGGAGTGTTCCTGCAAAACCTGGATGCTTACGAATTAACCGGTGGTGGGCGTGGCCT
>JAVSBU010257805.1:0-11680 GCA_033118015.1 Loricariichthys derbyi | reverse complement strand
TTTTAGGTGGTTATTTACACTGTATAATACGTACTACGCATGTGCAAAAATACTTTAAACAGAGTACCGCAAAACCCTGTGAAACAACAAAAATACCACGATAAATATTTTACATTAATATTTTTTGAAAATCCGCAAAACAGCGAGTCCATGATACACAAACTGTGAAGTAGCGAGAGAACACTGTATATACCAGTAGTTCCCAAAGTGGGGTTTTGTGTGTGATTTATCTCTTTATTGTGCTGTGCTCAATAAAAATTAGGTTACAAGGTTTAAAACTGTGGTAGCCTAGCGGTTAAGGCATTGGATAATGGACCCCCTGTGAAGCTACTACTAAGCTAAGCTCTCTTTTCATTTTCCTCTTAAGTTTCAGTGCCTTACAACGTATCTGTGAGCTGTGACAGTTACGGTGTTGTCGTGGAATGGAAGTCTTACGATCTTCATCAAAATGCGGAGTTTGTCCTAGAGCTCAAGGACGATTACGGGTGAGTCCAAACTGTCACTGAAATCATGGTGTGATGTCTTGATGCATGCTTGATAATCCAGGTAAGTCAATCCCAGAAAATTGAGTCAGTTCATCTGGAGAAAAGGTTTTCATGGGAAATGTGATTTCTTCAGTCTCAGCTAGTTGGAAACTTCCCCCATTTAAACATTTGCATCATGACATCATTCCATAACAATGGGGCCATGATCATTTTCATATGAAAATTGCCATGGCCATTAATTACAATGCCATGATTGCAGCTATTCCCCAGCCGTTTGTCAATAACACGTGTGGCTGTTGTAATTAATGGGAAATCTTATACCCAGATGAACTGATTCACTTTCTGGAAGGGTGTGATACCACAACCATTTTGTTAAGGACATACCAGTGCTGTTAGCCAAGAGGGCGTAGATGGGGTCATTGCATAACTGGTTATTAATAGTATCATAATTGTTTCTTATTTTATGTAGGCAACAAATCTTTTAATCTGAGGTTATTTAAAACTTTATGTTTATGAAATTACTGTTCACATGAACTTCTCACCGGACAAAAATGAGTTACCTGTGATTAAAACATATCTAATAGCAAATAATACATGAAAAACAACTGCGATTCCATTTGCCATGGGTCGGACATGTTTCTGGATGTTGACGACATCAATGTTCAGCCATTCTTGTTTCAAAGAATTGTGTAGTTTGGCCAGATTTCATGGACGCCTTCAAGAGGATTCACATCTGATGTGTGACTGCTTCTGAATGTTCCTCATACCAATCAGTTTGAAGCCATGTGAATGTGAGAATTGCCATCTTGGAATACAGGGGTAGGAATGTTCTCTTCCTCAGTAAGGTAATGAGCAAAAGGTCAAACCTGGTTGTCCAGCACAATGTAGGGATTGTGGTTCTAATTTATTGTCACCACAACTAAAGGACCCGTTTCCGCATAATTAAACACCCCCAGAACATCACAGAACCTCTTGGAGCTTAAACCAGACCTTGCACGCAGTCCTCATTGAAGGCCTGCTGATGTTTTTGATGAACATGACACCTAGAATCACATACAATCATCACATTCATTAAAGTACAGTCATGAACGGTTCAATTTTTGCCTTTTCACTCATTGTAACTGGGTACAAACTGCCTGCCACTTTGCTCCATATGTTCATGCTATGCAGTTCCGTGCAGAGAGTTCTTTCAGAAATGGATTTTGAGGGGCCTGCTTTGTCTTCTAGCATCAAATCTTGCCTGGAAGCAAAGCGATTTTTATTTACAAGCTGTGAAACATGCTGGTGCTCACTTCGGGTCAGTTTTGAGAATGAAGTTAATACCACCTTAAACATGGAAGGCAAAGTATTACTTTCCCGGGGAGTGTGTATATATAGAAAAACAAGCACTGTTAGTCAACGCAGTCTCAGTGTTGCTCTGTATGTTTGATGTCTCGCAGAGAAGAAGTTCGTATAAATACGACGAGTCAGTGGTACAACATCTCTGATGAGCTGAGGAGTACGGCGTACAATCGCTACTATGTCAATGTGATGGTGAAGGGAGAAAACAAATCTGTGGCATCACCAATATTCACTTTCAACAATGAAAGGCCAGCAGATATTATCTGTAAGTATATTTGTTTATTCTCCTTTTCATTTGACTTCATTCTTAAAAAAAAAACAAAAAAAAAATAAAAAAACCAACAGCAACAACCCTGTCCAAAGATTGTAAATTGTAAAGCTAATATCGCTCTTCTACAAGTCTTATGTCCTTAAAGTGGACGACTCTACTTTCTGATGACTGGTCCTTCTGTCTAAGAGGTGGAATCTCATAACCAGCTGTCAATCTAGAATCAGAAACATGACTGACTTCTCAAACCTTAATAAATCCACGGCAGTAAGACTTTTGCTTCACAGTCTGTGTAAATGACTAGAAACTGTATAAATATGGAAGTTCTCAAACTTTCACCCCATAGTGTATGTGAGTGTATAGAGAACATAACTCAGTGTGAGGTCGTGTGTATGGAAGTAAATGCAAGTCTGGAAGCTGGTGCTGCCTCCTCACCCTCACAGAGCAATAACTACTAATACGATGAGGAGATGCAGCCATATAACAAAATATAAATTACATTTGCAATGCCAAATGTGTTTGTTTGTGAATTAGGGAATTAAATACTTTTTCTTTTCTCAGGCGGCCTCGAGTTCCCACCAATAATCCTGGCTCCTAAGGACGGCCAGCTGAGCGTTACCTTCATCAATCCGTTACGTTTGTACGAAAAAACACCTGCCCTGCGCAACATTGGGGGCAAAGAAAACCTGCTCTACCAAGTCTACAGCGAACGGGTAAGCACCTAGATCCAGTTTTCTCCAATAGCTACACACTGTGTTATTTCAAATGCGCCATAAAATGAACTTTTCTCATTTCAGACGTCCGACGAGTTTATTTGCTCTTCTGACTCTGAGATTTGCGAGAGCAGTCTGTCATTTCCCGAAGTGGAAGCGGAATACTGCGTCATTCTCTCTGGGAGAATCAGGCAAACCTCGTTTAAGGAAAAAAGACAATGTTACCATGGTGATCTTAATCCTGGTAAGTGCCTTAACATAATCACAATTAGTTCACTTCCTCACTCACGACCTATTCACTAATCAGTGCTATAGAGAAGTAAGAGCAGTAAGAGGTATAAAAACTGGATTTAGACTTGGGAATCAGAGACTGGGGATTAAATAAAATTAAATTTAAATAAATGGCATCACAGGACATATTACAGATTAACCTTAGGGCTGGCAAGATAGTCAGAGAGATAAGAGAAGTGTTAAGATAACATGAGCTAATGGTTAAAAAATACAAGGGCTAACAAAGGCTAACAGGGAGCAAAGAGTTAAATGCTATCTATTAATGTGAGCTAAGCACTAACAAAAAATAAGGGCTAACAGGAAGCTAAGAGTTAAATGCTATCGCTTAATATCGTAATATGAGCTAATCGCTAACAAAGACTAAAAAGGAGCTAAGAGTTAAATGCTGTCTCTTAATGTGAGCTAAGTGCTAACAAAATATAAGGGCTAACAAAGGCTAACAGGAAGCTAAGAGTTAAATGCTATCGCTTAATATCGTAATATGAGCTAATCGCTAACCAAGACTAAAAAGGAGCTAAGAGTTAAATGCTGTCTCTTAATGTGAGCTAAGCGCTAACAAAAATATAAGGGCTAACAAAGGCTAACAGGAAGCTAAGAGTTAAATGCTATCGCTTAATATGAGCTAATCGCTAACAAAAATATAAGGGCTAACAAAGGCTAAGAGTTAAATGCTATCGCTTTATATGAGCTAATCGCTAACAAAATTATAAGGGCTAACAAGACTAAAAGGGAGCTAAGAGTTAAATGCTTTCTCTTAATGTGAGCTAAGTGCTAACAAAATATAAGGGCTAACAAAGACTAACAAGGAGCTAAGAGTTAAATGCTATCTCTTAATGTGAGCTAAGTGCTAACAAAAACATAAGGGCTAACAGGGAGCTAAGGGTTAAATGCTATCGCTTAAAATGAGCTAATTGCTAACAAAAATATAACAAAGACTAACAGGGAGCTAAGAGCTAAATGCTGTCTCTTAATGTGAGCTAAGCGCTAACAAAAACATAAGGGCTAACAAAGGCTAACAGGAAGCTAGGAGTTAAATGCTATCGCTTAATATGAGGTAATTGCTAACAAAAATACAAGGGCTAACAGGAAGCTAAGAGTAAAATGCTATCTCTTAATGTGAGCTAAGCGCTAACAAAAATATAAGGGCTAACAGGGAGCTAAGAGTTAAATGCTATCGCTTAATATGGGCTAATCGATAACCAAAATATAAGGGCTAACAAAGACTAAAAGGGAGCTAAGAGTTAAATGCTATTTCATAATATGAGCTAATCGCTAAGAAAAATATAAGGGCTAACAAAGACTAACAGGGAGCTAAGAGTTAAATGCTATATTTTAATGTGAGCTACGAAAGACTAACAGTAAGTGAAGAGCTAATGGGCTAACAAGTAAATGGGTTAACAAGAAAAAGGCTAACAGGGAGCTATGAGCTACATTTTAAGAGATAACAAGCTTAAGGGATAACTAAGGGCTAAAAATAAGTGAAGAGCTAACAAAGGCTAATGGAGCTAAGCGCTAAGGATCGCTAACAGGGAGCTAAGCGATACACGACATAAAGGCTAACAAGTGACCAATGGCTAATAAAGGCTAACTAAGTCAGGAGCTAAGTGTAATGAGTGAATGGGTTAACAAGAAGAAAATAGCTAACGGGGAGCTAAGAGCTAAATTTTAGGAGATAACAGGAGCTTAAGGGATAACGAGTGACTAAGGGCTAACAAAGGCTAGCATGGAGTTGGGTGTTCTCTTAATACAAGCTAATGGCTAACTGGGAGCTAAGAGATGCATGAGCGTAAGGCTAACAGGCAGTTAAGGAGTTAGTGTAACACGAGCTAAGGGCTAACAAGAAGAAAGGGTCTAACAAAGGCTAATAGAGAGTTAATAGCCAATTGTTAAAAGATAACACGAACTAAGAGTTAATATGAGCTATGGGCTAACAAAGACTAACAGTAATCAAGAGCTTCGCTTAACAAGAAAAGAGACTAACGGGGGGCTTAGCTACGTTTTAGGAAATAACGCGAGTGTACGGGATGAGTGACTATGTGCTAAAAATGCTAATATGGAGCTAAGTGTTATCTCTTAATACAAACTAAAGGCTAACGGAGTTAAAAGATACATGAGCAACAGGTGAACAAGTGATTAGAATACGAGCTAAAGCCTAGCAAGAACAGCTATTATGGGATGGCGGGAGGATATTTTGCATTTGCCTGGTTATAAAAGATAATTCATGAAAACATCCTAAATTATTGTTAATACTTTCTTTTTGTGGTTTATTTTTTAACAGTCTTTTTAAAAGGCCAGCAGGCTCACGTTTTAACATTTCAGAGAGTAAAAACAGAAACTTATTTACTGTAAAGATGTTGTTTTTGGTTGAAGAGCTATTGATGATGAGATAATTAGGTTTGAGATAAAAAGGTTTGCTTTTGGCTTTCCACAGGTCCATCAGTCTTCATTTATATTATCGCGTTGTTGGTGGCTTTGTCAGCGATTGCCATTTTGGTTGGTGTCATGAGAGCTCTGAACAAGCTGGTGAACAGAAAACTCAAGGAGAAACACATCACCAAGATCCCAGCTTTCCTACAAAAGGTAAGTGGTGGAACCAGTTTCTCACCATTTACATTTAGAATCGTCTATATTTCAGTATAAATGTGACCTAAAACATCTAGGTTCTCTTTATCTACTTTTAGGACTGATGTTAATATCTGGTGTTGCTTTAGATCATATTTAGATCATTTATTTGTGAAGGCTTCACAAACTTAAGCAGCACTGTATTTGCGTTTTGCAAGACAAAACGGTACCTATTTCAAAGGGATATGAGGATTTTCCACCCAGATATGTTCAGGATGCCAAATGTTCATCAGGACTAAACTCTAAAGTTTTGAAAATGTCCTGAAGATGAGCAGCTGCTTTAACTGCACTGTGAGAGCGTGGCTGAAACGTTCATTCACTTTCAGACTGTTGAAGCTTCCGTGTGAGGGTGTGTGTATAAAACTTGTCGGGCAACATTCTGCGATCTCAGGTCTCCGTCTGACGTGTGTTTTCTTTCCTGCCAGGTCGACATGCTGCCCCACACACAGGTCTCGCTTTTACACACAGAGATTTTGCCTGTGGCTGAAGTTTCCAAAGTGGATCCAGACCTGTGCACCAAAATTACGCTGATCTGTGACTTACTGGAGAGCACGGACCTGCAGGAAGCTCCGGTTAACAGCATACAGACGTTGGACTGCACAGGTGAAACGGGTTCAGAAAACACCGAACAGGAAGTCTGGCAAGATGTCAAAGATCCGTACAAGGACGTGTCGAGCAGCGGCTTGTCGGTGGCTTACGACAGGCCCCACACTCTCATCGAAATGAGTCCTAATGACGTAGTGAGCGGTTATGGAAGGAAGACTATTGTGATTGAGACATAAGCTAAAAAAAACCAAAAAAAAAAACACTCCGGTTAAAACACGAAGGAATATAGTGATTTATCAAGGTGTCATTGCTAGCATTTAATAGCTCAAACATGCACTGAGCTCAGGGAGAAACTTTCAGCTACCTACAGCTGAGCCAGGACGTGATCTTAAGCAGAGAAGACGTGCAGATCTTTATCTACTCCAACCTTAAGCACCACTCCACCTGTAACGCTTTATGATCTGTTCGTCACCAGATCAATCCACTCAAAGGTTAGAGATAAAGCTTTACGACGAGGGCTTTATTGTAGGAATGAGACTTTGACTGCCATAATGTCAGAGTTCACCCGTAATAATTCTGTGAATCACGATTTAAGTACCCAATGAAGACAAAAGTATTAAGACACCCTCACGTTACACCTACAGGAGCTTTTATATCCCATTCTAAACCCATTGGCGTTAAGATGGAGCAAGTCTCCCCCACTCTTCTGGGAAGGCTTTCTACAAGATTCTTGCCCATCAATCCACATCTCCTTGTTAGTCCCAAAGGTTTTGGATGGAATTGGGGTCAGGTCTTGATGTGTGCACTAAAAACAGACAAGGGCCTTCTCAAAACAGTTCCCACAATTACACAGCAAATAAGTGTCCAAAATGTTTGTACAGCTGTCCATTCAGCTCTTTAGAACGACCCAGTCACTAATGTTTGTAAAGGCAGTCTGTGTAAATAATAGGAGCGTTATTTTACCCTCCTGTAGCAACTCTGAATTCAGTGGTTAAGAGGTTTGTCCCAATACTTTTGTCCCTATGTATGCCATGTAAATTCAGAGCGGAGCCAATCTGTTGTAAGAATCTTAATGAAGAATGCTCACTAATTCTGTACAGAACAAACCTGTAAATAAATATATTTCATATAAATTCGTTATCTATGTATGAATCTTTTAGTGTGATTGCCTGTAAGACAATCACACCATTGTTATCCGAAGGTCATCTATCTTCTTCTTATTATTATTATTCAGCCGTTTTTTGACGCGCTACTTCGCCTGCAGTTTTTGAGATATCGAGACGGGACAAACACCAAACTGTGCAAAATTCTCGGGAGACAGTTACTTGTATACAGATAAGAAATCGCATGTCGCATTCGCAAGCTACGTGCGAAAACGTGAGAAAACTTTGGACGGCCGTAACCCTGACAATTTTTGAGCTAGAAACATGAAATTTGGCATGCATGGACAGTGGGGCACCCTGACCTGGCACTTGACCTCACGGCGTGATCTGGCACTCAGTGTCACTTTTTACCACACCCACAATTTCCGGCCATAGGAAACCCATTGAGCACAATGTTATTTGGGCGTTTTTTTGATACTTAATTTCGCCCGCAGTTTTCGAGATAGACACGAGACAAACAGTGAAACGTGCAGAATTCTCGGGAGATGGCTGCTGGTATACAGATAAGAAATCGCATTTCGCATTCGCGCGCTATTCACGAAAAAAATTTCCCATTGACTTAACATTACGGGGGGCACCCTGACCCGGCAATTGCATCGTGGCAATCACACTCGCATTTTCTGCAGGAAATGCACCTCTAGTTTTATTTAAACTACATATTAAATCAACAAACCACAGCTATGACGTGGGTATCCCAGCGATCCTGTCCCCACTGAATCCTGAGGGAGGAGAGGGATCATCCCCAGTGCTGCAACAACGACCCCTGCCCGTTACACACTGTGCTCACTGTGCTCAGAATCCTCCTCAGAAATCCTGAACAGTAATCGTAGCAGGTTCATTTGCAATGCATTATGGGAACTGTAGTTCTTTGTTAGGGTGAAACAGTACACACACTTTTTTGCCTTTGAACAATTATGATTTCATAATAGAAACTGTGGTAGCCTAGAGGTTAAGGTGTTGGACTATGGACCAGAAGGTCGAGGGTTCAAATCCCACCTCTGTCAAGCTGCCACTGTTAGATCCTTGAGCAAAACCCTTAACCTGCAATTTCTTAGATATAAGATTGTATCAATTGTAATTTGCTCTGAATGAGGGCGTGTGCTAAACACCATAAATGTATAATTCATTAGTCACCTTGTGTGTTTAAGGTGGCTATTTTTGCTGTAAAAGTGGCTGAACATTCACCTACATGTACATGCTGGTCCAGCCCATGTCAGATTAAAACAGAGTGAGTTATATGGTCACATTTTGGTAAATGAAAGCCCCACACATCATGTTTAACTATTGAAACAGTTTATACTGTACAGATAGCTGTGCAGCCATTTCTCCCTCAACAAGAGTGAAAAGCACAAAAATACTCTGCTAATAAAAACCCCTCAGTGTTTCACTGAGCATCATGTTGATATGAGATACTGAGCACTTCAGCTTGGTTACATCTCTCAGAATAAACAACCAAAGAGAGCAGAGTGAGAGGGAAAAAGCTTCGTCTCTTCTTCCTGGGTGAGTTCTCAGTCAGTGAGTTTTCTATTCAAATCAGACAAACAAATCTCAGTGACCGGAGCAGATTAAGAGAGCTTCATGCCCTGGACGTTAGCTCGGAGGCTAACCATCTGCTTCTCCTGTCTCTGCTTCTCCTCCTTAAACGCCAGCTTGTTGCCCTTCTTCTCCAGCCGCCGCTCCTGTGTGAAAACGACACAAAGGTTGATATCAAAAGGCTGGAAACAAACCGGTTTGGGTCTGCGGTTCTGATGGTTATGACTTTAGCCTGCAGGTCTGTCCTAAATCTGGGTCACATTCAGACATGACTAGCATTGTCTGAGGGAGGGGAGCACGAGTGGGGAACACATGACAACCAACCGTGTGAAAATGGTCCAGGGGAAGCCCTGTCCAGGGGTCCAGAGGACTCCTGGGTTATAAGTAATTTGATGACCTTTCCCAGGGTTCAACTGTGAATGGGGGTGTGTACAAAAAATTAAATCATGAAACAATGAATTTCCATCACTATATTAGAGCACTTAACCAAATTTTGTACTTTATCTCTATACAGTTACACACTATGAACATTAGAGTAGATTATTTAATTGTTCAGAAGAACTGTTCCTGCTCTCGCTGCCTTTTTACGCCATATAAGGATATTGTCACATTCAATCTGTATCCCCTCCAAATTTTATCCACGGAATTGAAGGATTTGGAAAATTAACCTCTACAGGCCAAAAAAATCCGGAATATCCGGAAAACTTTTACCCATGCAAAACTGATTAGATCAGCACGGCTTTTTGCACACAAACAAACACAATAACTGTAAAATAATGAAATCCTAACTGTTTAACTGCTTATCTGTTATTGAATTTGACTATTATTATCATTTATTTGCACTTTCTCAAAAGAACATGACATGAAACGATAATGTTATACCAAAAAAAAAAAAAAAACCCCAAAAAAAACCAGACAAGATTTTTAATTTTATTATTACATTCATAGTATTTATCCAGAGTGACTTTCAATTGATTCCATCTTATAATTTAAGTAGTTGTAGTTGTAGTTTAAGGGTTTTGCCTTTACTTTGGTGTAAAAGAAATTCAAAGCTTATCAAAACTATCATGGCTGTGATTATCTATGGCACTCACTCGCCGTAGATCAGGTTCATGATAGAGTACATCCTCTTATCACTTACATACACATCACCTGTATATGTTTATATTCCCCTGATCAAACTTACATTTATTAGCATTCATATCATTTATCTGATATACTTTTCCCCAGAGTGACTTACAATAATAATAATCCATAATAACTCATAATCCAAACAATTGTGGGTTAACAGTGGAAGAATTAAGAAGCCTGAAAGTTGGCAAATTTAATAATCTCTTACTTCAAACCCTTTTTATTGACACTCGGCAAAAATAATCGCAGTAAACGCATGCATTCAAAATGGGGACATTTTAACATGAGGAAGTAGCCCCGCCCCCTCAGTCATCTCTACCCTACCCTTGAGCCCTAACAGAGGGAATGTAGTTCCTCAGGTTTATGACATAGGACTTCCTGGATCCACCCATTTTGAGTTAAAAAAGCACGTTGCCATTTAAGGAAAAATCACACTCTATAACAGACACTCTGGATTTTTAATGGATTCCAAACAGAGAGGTAGCGTGGAGGTAAATTTAACAATCTTCTAATAAAACATTCTGTAGCAGTGATTCCCTGGGACCTGGGTTCAAACCCCGATCTGGAAAAACCTGCTTAAAACTGTTCACTTAAAACTGATTCATTGGAGGACGTGTTTTTTTTTTATATTAGGGATTTTCCTTGCCTCTGTCATCCTAGGCTTGGCTTTATAAATATAAGCTGATTTGAGACAATGCTCCTACATAAAAAGCACCTTATAAATAAATGACTCAACTATTAAAAAGATTTTAAAGAGCCTGAAGGCGTCAGATTAATTTACTGCACCGTAGTTAAAAATTAATCAAAATTACTCCTCAAAAGTTACGTTTTTATTGACCTTCGAAGAGCTCCCAGTGTTGGTGGAAGTAAATGACATCACAATAGCTTTATCACAGATACGGATACTAACGAACCAGCTCACACGCCATGTACAGAAAGATTTAATTAATTAAATACAAAGTAAGAATGATATGACCCTGAAATCCTTTATGTTAGGGCTCCATGTGTTAAGTCTTAATAACCACGTTTTAAAGATCACCATCACCTTTCTAATACTTTTATACTTAAAGTCTTCAGTTATTGCTGCTGTAATATAGATATATATCTTAAATGATATGGAGGTTTATCAATAACCAAACTAAACCCTGTGATACCTGCCTGTTATAAGAATGATTTCCTCCATCCATCCAATTATAATCACAATAACTACAGCTTTTTATTTCCAAACTAAATCAGGCGCTACCTGTTTAACCAGTATAACCAGTTTAATCGATTCATCACACTTTATATTAGATGGGTCTCCTATTCTGTTAGAATTATAATCCATGGCCACTGCAGCTCTCTGCTGATACATATTATGACCATGTTCAATTTATATTAGTAATTTTATCCTAATTAACACCAACTTCAAATTATCGCCTAATAGTATTTTTAATACAGTAGAACAGATACACAAGGGTGGTCATAAGATGTGGCTAAACAGTAGGGGTTCTGTTTATTATGCCATCTAATGCAATTGTTTTTTTGAACAGCAGAGGGCACAAATCATGTCTGCAAATGCATTTGAAAGTCCTCTTAATTGGAGAG
>JAVSBU010257591.1:0-11681 GCA_033118015.1 Loricariichthys derbyi | reverse complement strand
TAACTTAAATATCAATTAGGTAATTAACCCAAATGAATAAACATTTTAGGTGGTTATTTACACTGTATAAAACGTACGATGCATGTGCAAAAATACTTTAAACAGAGTACCGCAAAACCCCGTGAAACAGCAATAATACCACCATAAATATTTTACATTAATATTTTTTGAAAATCCACAAAACAGCGATAAACAAACCAGGAAGTAGGGAACACTGTACTTCTTATGGAGAAATTGAGTTTGAACAGCCTTTGGTAACTTAAGTTTGAATTCTGAGGTTCAGATGTATTTTATTATGAAATAGGCTTTACGTTAATGATTTTGCCCAATTGTAGTTTAATGTAAGTGCTTTAGGCACTTTTAAGGCACTCTCCTGTGCCAGATGAGGGACCGCGGCAGTGGACGAGTCACATTTAATTTAAACTCTGCAGTGATATATACAGTACATATTAAACTCCTCCATTTACCATAAATTCAACTCACGATGGATTTGTTGGAGCGTTTCATCATCGTAAATCGGGGAGTACCTCTATAAGCAATGAAAAAGAGGTAGCAGAGACGATTTCATCCCATCGACCACTGAGTTACGGGCCCAGTACGTTTCTACAGCATGAAAGCAAAAAACAAATCCCGGACATTTTAAATTACTTACGTCTTATATTACATTTTACTTAGAAGTCAAGGTCAGACTTTAATGTTTGGGTCCCAGCAGCACTGGCCATGGTCTGTTAGAGGGTTTTCTTCCATATGATCAAACACTCAATAATAGTGATCCATTAGAAAGAGAAAAAGACACTAATGCCAAAGGGAACCATGTAAAAGCAGCACAGTGCTAGTGACTAATGAATGCTGAACTTTAAGGGGAACGTCTGTCCCACTCCAGACCCTTTGGATCAGAGCAGAGGTGAACAATGCCTCTGGAACATAATCATTAATTTTCCGAGTTAAGAGAGTCAAGAGGGAATCCTGCTTCTCAAGTCCTCACTATCAAATCAAAGGAGGCTGTGTAGAGGAGCAAGAGGAGGAGGTTTGAAAAGGTGGAAAGCTGAGCCAGCTTGTTTTCTGGAGGAATAATTTACAACCCCGCCAATCAATGGGTTAATTAAGTAAAAAGGCGAATGTGTGTGTTCAGGGTGGGGGGATTATTAGGGAAATAGTGTAAGAACACCAGAAAATATAAGGTGGATGATGGGAAACGTAGTTCACCTTCTTCATTGTTCATGCTTCAAAGATCGAACTATGTTCCACAGCACTTGGCATTCAAGCGGCAATAAGGAGGCTTTGAGAATTCCGTGCTTCATTATCATGTCAGAGGATTCTGACGTTAATGCATTTTTCCGGCCGGTGCCATGTGAGTAAGATACGACATGCGGAATTGATTCACAAGCGCAATCTAATTCAAGGTTAAAGAAGATTCCTCAAAGCCGTCCCTGCTGATGATGAGGGACGCAGGGAGATATTTGGATGAAGTACGGGCTGAAGCCTCCCACCCAATGTGCCTCAGAACTTCCTCAGCCTGGGCGAGAGGCATATTTTTCCAGCTAGGTTTTCATCCGTACTCTCTGAAATTTGTTTACAGCCAAAGTAACTAGGACGAGGAGATTCCTGCTGGCTTGCTGTTTTCTGTTTTTTCAGTCTTCGCCTTCTCGTTAAAATAAAAGGCTCTGAAATTCAAATGGTTCTGCTTTGTAAGAAGAATGTCAAGCAAAGCAAAGGACTTTACGCTGTTTGTAAGTAAAAATAGTAAGAGGTTTTTAATTGGTATGCGTGAAGGGTGAAAATGTTTTTTTTTCTGTCATTCTAAAGTGCCTTATAATCCAAAAGAGTTCTCTCTCAAACTCTATTATAATTATAGTATAACTAAGCAGTTTTAAACAACCTGGCCCCTACCTGTGGGGGCGGAGCTATGATCTGCGGCAGTTCTAGGTCAGGTCTCAGTTCAGTAACTTTATGAGCCCAAAGAATGAGATCAGCTGATATGAATATACTGAACCACCACGTTATTCCATCAATGGATTTTCTTTCCTGATGTCCATATTCCAAGATGATCCAGGATTCATGGTGCTCAAATTGTGAGAGAGTGATTCAGGGAACATGAGACATCATTTACACACATGGCCACCACAGAGTCCAGACCAGAACCCCATTGAGAATCTTTGGGATGTTCTGGAGAAGGCAGTGGATCCAAATCTCCCATCAATACAAGCTCTTGAGGAAAATTAATGCAAATCTGGACAGAAATAAATGTGACTGTGAATAAAAGTTTTGTAGAATAAAGAATAAAATCACTTAAAGCAGCAGCTAAACACACTATATGGCCAAAAGTTTGTGGACACCCAAAAATGTTCATCCAAAACATGTGCATTACTATGGAGTTGTCACGGGCCGGGGGATTTGAACATAAAGGACCCACAAGCAGGACAGCGTAAAAATAACCATAAAGTTTATTAAAACAAACCCAGATACAGAACAGAACCAGGAACAGAATCTAAACCAACCGAACCGGCTTACCCCCGGAGATCGGCGGAAGCTAGGGTGTACGGGAACCAACGAGTGCACGTCCAAACACTTGGCAACACCAGCCAGGAGAACCAGAGCATCCGGGCGGGTAGGCACCTCTCCCTCAACGCACCTGGAACATTTTACGGAAGCAGAGCACGCAACCAACCAGCCAAGGAGGCTGCTGGAAGGGCCTCCGTCCAACAGGGGGAAATCTTCCTTTCCCTACACTGTCTAAGGGTGCCTAGAATACCTCTGGGCTCCAACCCATACCACTTCTGCCCTCTACAAAGGGTAGGAGTTACCTTCATCCCTACCAAACATACAAAGGGATGGGGACGTGCCTCGGACCAGGAACATACAGGATCTAGAAAGGAAACACAACACAGGTTAGTCTAGCTACACCCCTAGCCTCACCATAGCACACCACTGTGGACATATATAGAGCTCGAGTGGCGTGCTAGCCCTCGTGACAGGGCGAGAAGCCACAATGCCAGCTCGAAGCACAAGATCCACCACAGTCTATTTAAAGACCTGAATACAGGTGAATCCAATGAGGCCGTGCTATGGCGCCACCCCGACAGATGGCGCCAAGTACTTCCTACATGCGGCGCGGCCACCGATCACGAGGAAGACTGTCTTAAAGCACTAAGGAGACAGCCTCCTCGTTACAGGAGTTTGCAACTTCTTTGCACTTTGCCCATTTTCCACACATCAAATGAGATGTTCTCTGCACTGTATTAAGTATTCTTGGTCTATGAATCTCATCGCACAACCTGCAGCTATTTATAGCCCAGTCATCCTTATGCAGCGCCACCTGCAGGAGCCTGAAGTTACTACCACCTTAAACATGCAAGGTGACTCATTTATCAACCATGGGTCATCCTGCTCTCTAATTATTGGTACAGCCATTTAAAAACCCATAAACAACAGGGTTAACTTGACCTCCTAACAGGAGTGTCTTCATTTTAGCTGGGAATTCTGGTCAGCACAGTGGGACCGTTTTAATCAACAAACTTTAAGGGGAAAAATAGTGAGCTCCTTTCATCTCAGTACCAAGGGACGGGATAATACTTCCTGCCTTTCTCTCTTTGTATTATAACGTAACTCCACAGAGCAGCCACATTTTCTGCTGCAGCGTTACTGTACGTAAACGCATTAAGCTTTAAATTGGCTAGCATAACTGTCATGGAGAGAAAAGCCTCATAATGCTTGTTATTGCATAAACAATTCTATCCACCCTTATTTTTGGCTTACAAGTGCAAATCTTCTTACATGTATCTCAGTCTACAGCATTTAACTCTGCATGAGTTTAATGGAGCGTAATGGAAGTTACGTACTACAAGCGTCCAGATAAATTAGAGTGAATTGGTACTATGTGGCTTAAAAACACAATATGTAATTACTGCATCCATATAAGTGCAGTTATAGTCTGGTATCATACGCACGCCTCCTCATTTATTATCAGAGTCATATGTTTAGATGTGGAACCATGCCTTAATGACTCATGCAGAACAAATCCATTGGGGGCCGTTAGGCTTCCCGCAGAAGGCCAGAGGATGGCGTTTATCAAATTAGTTATTGACGTCTAAACCACAGATGTAAATGAGCTTTGTGGAAGGCATCCATGTGCTGAATCTGCCGTTCCTCCACGTCCCGAAGCTGCTCTATTGGCTTGAGATCTGGAGACTGAGAAGGCCGTTTGAGTTATGTCATGTTTAAGAAATCATTGAGATGATCTGAGCTTTGGGGCTTGTTACATGGTACACTGTGCACATAGAGGGATGCAGATGGTCAGCAACAATACTCAGGTAGGCTTTACACCACCAGAACCATCGACCAAATTCTAACCTGACCATCGGAACATTGCAGGAGAAACCGAGACAGTCCAGGCAGTGTTTTCCCAATCAACTGTCATCTTCTGCTGCTGTAGTCCATCTGCTTCAAGGTGTCAAAGAACATTGGAGCATTGTCTCAAAGCAGCTTTACAACTTATGTTATTCCCAATTTGAGCAACCTAAACGTTAATAGGAAGAAAACTTTGGAGGACCAAGACTCAAAAAGGAGCCGAACCTCCCATGGGCTCCTTGGGGTGTGACGTGTTGCAAGTTCAGAAATGCTCCTCTGCATATCTAGGAGTGCCTATTTTAGTTACTGTTGCCGTTCTATCAGCTCTGATTTCTGGCATCAACAAGCCATTTTCACCCAGAGAACTTCCCTCGCTGGATATTTTCTCTTTTTCGAACTATTCTCTATAAACCTGAAACATGGTGCTGTTTGTGAAAATCCCAGTAGATCAGCAGTTATTGAAACATTTCCCTCCCACCACCTGCCAAGATTACAACCAATCTTTCATCAAGATGAGCTAAAAAGAGCAGACAGGCTTTTAAAGTACCTTCTCTATCATGTACTTCACGACCATAATGGAACCAATGGCAATTAAGTGCAGCTTAATTGTGCATCTTCTGGCTGGCTTTTTGATTTGGACTTTTGCTGCATATACTGCACTATACTTTTTACATGGACAACCATACAGCTCTAGCAGGCTAATCAATCAAATGGTTTGAGTTTAAATCCTGGCGATTAAGCTGCAATGGTTGGATTTGGAGAGGGGCGTCTGCTAAATGCCTCAAGTCTTCAACCCTAGACTTTATCAACCATTTTATTTCATATTACATGAAGTCTTTGGCTGGGCAGAACCATCCATTGGGTGGGCATAATAAACTAAAGCTCTCCATAATGCCAAGCCTTCCTATCAATCTGAGGGGGCAGGATTTGTGCCCAAGTTGCCTTAACAAGCCAAAATCACAAAATCCATTATGCTGGCGAAGAGCATTCAAACAGAATGACAGTATGACAAAGATAATTTATTCAAGCAACATGCTTGTCTGTCTTTGGGTTTATTCTTTCTCATGGAGCCAGCCAGTCTGACTTTCAAGCTCAGTGAGTCACATGACATTCAGCTCAAGCCTTAGGAAGCAAAACCCAAATAAACAGATGATGGAAGTTCTCAACGTATGTAATACCATGGAGTCATCTTTGATAAGCAGCTCTTTCTCTGCTCATACTAAACCAAAATAACCCAGTCATACTCTACAAGATCAACCCGTCCTTTCCAGGGAGGCCACCCAGATTACTGCGGTGCTCTTAGCTGGTCTTCACAGGCATACAATCAGACCCCTGTGACTGATTCAGAATGGAGCAGCACATTTGGTTTTCAATTTACCCAACTGCTGTGTTCTGTTCACCGGGTCCCTGTAGCTGCAGATCAGATTAAAAACCCTGCTAATCACCTGCAAAGCCAATAACGAAGCAGTGCCTTCTTACCTAAAGGCTCTAATCAAACCTTGCTCCGTACCTCGTACCCTAAAGAAAAGACTTGACTTGACCCACCAATCAAGATTAAAGGAAGACAAGCTTTTCGGTATTGACACTCAGGTCCAAATGGCTGAGCCTCTTACCATCTTAAAGGGTTTATCCGGTGCTCCATTGTACAAAACACAATCAAGTTCCACAATTAATATTGTGTTGAATGCTACCAAAATCACAAAAAAAGTTAGTAAAAACTTAGTAAGTTTTCATATACATTTACGGAGATAGCCGAGTGACACGACGGAAAATTCCGAGAACTTCTGATTATTTAGTGACGTCATTGTCAGACTGGTAAAAAATGGCCGACAGCTCTTCAGATGAATCTTGCTCCAAATTTGACTTGGAATATTTACAAGTAGAGAAACTTCCCTACAGATTAGAGCCAAAAATTGAGCGAAAGGCTGTCCAGGACTCATCTAGAGTGCCCAGGTTATCCCAATCGGAGAAGTGGATCGGATAGGCCACTCAAATTGGTAAACAAAGTGTATAATTTTTAATTTGCAGCATTGTTTTATTTTACGATTTATGTGGTCTGTCATCTCCTACTGCTTTCCCTGAGCTGAGCTGATCAGAACAGCATGTTCATGAAAACCTGCAGCCATTTGCAGATGAGGCTTGTTACTTTTTTTGATCTGGTCTGGGTAAAATAGGCCATAAATACCTGAAAACAAGTGAAAATCCACTTCACTTTCACCTGCTCTGAGGATGTGCATGGTGTATTCCAGTGCCCATATTTTGATGGAGACACGTCTACGATATTCCTTCTTGCTCTATTTTAATGAAGGGATCCCCACTTATATCATTTTCCTCCAATAAAACGAGATTTTATGAAGCATAAACAATCCCAAGCGTTCAGCGACTGTGCAGACGCTAAACACCAGGAGAGTCGGGCGCTCTGATTCACACAAAGTTGTTTCCATGAAAGATTCCAAAGTAAAGTGTCCAGAGCGCAGCAAGACCGTGTTCCCACTTTGATTTTTACTCAGACTTTTCCAGTCCTTTCTTGAACACCCAGAACCAGCACGAACAATGGCCCGAACCCATGATTTGCATTTGCGTTCCTCTTTGGGGAAACAATGTAACGAAACATCTTTTCCAGCCTTGTTGGAGCAGCTGCCCGCACAACAAACGGTTTTCCCCATTGCACAACATTCAAAATTCACATTTATATAAAAATCGTATTCAAAATCAAATAAGTGCTAAAATACGCGAAAAAATCACTCGAGACCTCAACACGTAAACAAACACAAAAAAATGGCGGATGAGACAAACTAGTCTGACACCGATGTCACATCCAGTTCACTTGCCAAAGATTAACGAGAATCAACGAAGATGGGCGTGACCTGCAGGGGCCCTATGATCCAACCTTTATTTAGCGTAAACTAGCGTTAATTTACTGAATATAAGGCTTTACTAGTGCTCATATATTTATTTATCATGTACGTCAAATATGGATACACTTTATTTAGTACTGAATAAACCCTTTAAAATACTGATTAAAGACTCACCACTTCTCTCAGCACTTAAAACTGAAATTGTAATTACAGTGCTTTGCAAAAGTATTCATATCCCTTGAACTTTGCCACATTTTTTTCATGTTACACCCACAAATTTGAATGTATTTTATTGGGATTTTATGTGAAAGTAGCAAGTATGGGTGAAGTGTAAAGAAAATGATACACACTCGTTCTAAGCCACTGTAACTGAAGGCTGGTGGTTTTGGTGCCAATCGTGAGCATCCGTCCAACCACTGCGAAGAAACGGGAGGCCAAAACAAGTGACACTTCACACTCGGCACATCATCAGCACCACCACTCATTGCACACTGCTCATCCCTCCCTCCTGGTCTCTAACAGGTGTGTCCTGATTTGATGAGAGGTACATCCGACGAAATAGAGGCACCCTGACTAGTTATGAGGGAGTGAAAGAAATTGGAGGATAAATCCTTCAGCTGAAAAGGCACTTCTTTCTGATCTGTGCCAAGGCGGTCGAGGATCGACTGCTGCGTCTGAACTGGAAAAAGAGGTCTCGCGGCGCCAGAGTGCCTCGCCAATCAGTTTGCCAGTGCCTGGAGCATGTGGCTGCTCAATCGATCCCACTGTGCCCACTGTGCCTGCTGTGCCCATTAGCCACAGTAACCTACATAACCAGTCAGCCAAGATAGGAGCAGGGCTAAGCAAGACACTCCTCTATACACTTATAGTGCTATCACAAGTGCACTCCTGCTTCAAATAACTGCACAGTTCAGCTCGATTTTGTGGATGCCCTCCCAGGGAATTTTGGAGGTCACTCCACTTAGTCTAGATGTGTGACTGAATCTTCATCGTGTCATTCAGCCATATTTGCAGCCCTGTGAACATGAGAATTATGACCTTGGAATACAGGGATAGGAATGTTTTGCACCTTGGTAAGATCATTAGAAAAAGGTAAAAAAGGGTTGTGCAGACATTGTGGTTCAAAGTTAAGGCTCATTTATACTCAACGTTAAACATGGAAACGGATACGGACAGAGCCTTCTGTACATACTCTGCGTTCATTTACGTACGTTTTTTTGCACGTTTCCTGCAAGTTTGCGAATGCGTACAGTACGGAGCAATACCACTGGAAACCGTGGGGGCAGTAAAGTCAAAGTCAATACAAGAAGTGACCACATAATATGGACACGTAGAAGAAAAAAATGGCGGAACTATTTGAAGAACGGTTGTGCGAGTTGGTTTGAAACTTTAATCACTTGTATGATGTAACTTCGTCGGGGCACAGGGACAAGCATTTGGCACAAAACAGTTGGGAGGAAATTGGAAAGTAATCGCCATCTTTGATGTTTACTCTGAACTGCCCTCTATTGGATGTGTTTCTCAACAACCATTTCAACGGAGCTGACGCATGGAAGTATGTGTGGAGTGACGGTTGTAACGTTTGAAAACATTTATGTACGTGGAGGGAGTATAAATGGGCCTTTACTGTCACCTTAACCAAAGGAACCATTTTTGTGAAATTAGCGCCCCCCCACAAAAAAAAAAAAAAATCACAGAACCTCCCCCTCTTTGAACCACAGCTTGCACGCAGTCCTCATTGAAGACTTTCTGATGTTTTTGATTAACACTACACTTAGAATCATTCACATACAGACAGAAACCAAATCTGTCCTGATAACGTTTCCAGTCATGAACAGTCCAATTTTCATGTCTTTTCACCCACTGTAACCAGGCAACTGTGAGCAGATATGAGTAAAGTCCTCTTGTTTGTCACTCTGCTCCCTATGTTCATAGTATGTAGTTCTCTGTGGGAAGTTTTTTCAGATTTGGTTGTATAGGACTGTTTTGACTTCTAGAAGCAATTACTGCGTGGAAGTAAATTATTTACAAGCCATGAAACACACTTCGGTATCATATTTTAACCACAATGCTGTGAAGAATTTCCTGTAGACTGGAATTTTTCTTGGTAGAGCCATATATGCTTTGATACACCTACAAATTCTACTTCCTTCACACTATGGCCTTTGAAATGCCCAAATGCAACTAGTCCTATGTGACCCCTTTTCCACACATCGAACGAGACACTTACAGCACTGTACCACCTCTTCTCAATCTTCTCAATAGCCCGATCATCCTTGTGCAATGCCATCTGCAGGAGACTGAAGTCACTACCACTTTAAACACACACTAATTCTTACATACATGATCTTGGCTGCTCAAGGAGGTGGGGACCCTTTTTGAGTCTTGGCCTCCAAAGGTTTCCTATTTCAACCCTGATTATTAGAATCATAGATCTATATTGTACACGAATGTAAATGAATGGTTGCTTTGTTGTAAGCCAGTTTTGAACCCAAGGTCACTTCTTACACGGAGTTATTGATCTACATTAACACTGATCAATATGGCTACACCTAACCTTAACCTTAAGAACTAAGCGTCTGACTCTTTGGATTTCTCAAATAAAAGCTGAAAGGAATAAAACATGAAACTATATAATAAATCCTGTGTACAAGTTTGTGAAAACAAAAATGAGCCACTGGACAGATTAAATATTCAACACTTCGTTAGTCTACATGCCAGCCTGCCTGTGACGGGCACCTGTGACCTTCCCTGGTCATTATGCAGCTGATAGCATTGGCCATCTTCTGTCTGATGGCTGCTATTAAGCATTAAGATTCAGACAAGCATCCAAACAGAGGCAGCCACCCACATCCCACTCGTGCAGCGTCACATTCACAGTCTAGACCACCAGACGACCCAAACAACTCTAGGAGGGGTACAAAGGAGAAAAAGAGGCATAACTGTTCAAAACCAGGGCTAAAGGAAGGACTGGAGAATCAACACGACGCTCTGCACTGACGTTTTGTGGAATTCTCATTTTCCTAGAAATTAGACTTATCGTTAAATTGCTATCCAACACACCGTGAACTTTAACTCCCACATAATTATGCTATTATGGGGCAATTGATGTGTCCTGAACACAAGCGTTCCACATCAGAAAGCTCACTGTTTTATAATCTCACAATAAGACAAACAGCTGGCTTCATATGTTTGCATGACAATAGCTATTTGTCCCACGTATGTTTGTGCATTTGGTATAAACGGTGCACTAATCTAGCCAAGCGTCATTGCGTCATCTAGATTTGCTCAAATCCCTCCAAAAGCAGGAAGCGGAAGCTCAGACACTAAATAACTGACCCCGTTGTAAGGGGTGCATGGAGCAGATGAGCATTAACACAGTAAATCCATGCAGGTCAGACTGAGATAACATGTAATTAATAACAGTGCAAATCTTAATTAAGGACGTCAGAAACAGCTGGAGCCAAAACGGAGACTAAAAGAGGAGTGTCTGTGTGTTAGAATGCATGGATGGATATCATCATTAATGGATGGATGGACAGAGGGAGTGATTAATTAGTGGAAAGATATTATTTCTAGATGACTGGATGAATGAAAAAAATGCACTTTTACTTTAAACAATAATATTCATTAAAAGCCAATATCTTCTTTGGGAAGCTGAGATGATAAGTGTAAGAATTAAACTAAATTATCTAATTAGTTTAAATAAAGAGAAGCTGAATAAATATTCATAGAGAAAATATAATAAGTAGACAAATATTTAATTAGTTCATTCATTCCTTGCTTTATCCGCTTATCCTAGTTAGAGTCGTGGGAAAGCCAGTGCCGGTGACTCATACACACATTCACATACTCAGAGCACTTTGGAAGCACCAATTAACCTACAGTAAGATGCATATCTTTGGGGTGTGGTAGGAAACTGGAGTACCCGGAGAAAACCCACACAGACAAGGGCAGGACATGCAAAATCCCTGGTTTGGGATCAAACTGCGCATCTCATAGCTGTGAGGTCCCAGTACTAACCAATACACCATCATGCCATAACGAGGGTTGGAACTTAAATAGTGGCAACACTGCTGTGGAGACACTATGCAATAGAATCTACTAGTGTCGCTGCTAGCACATGTTGTTGACATACCTACCTTACCTCCGAGCAAATGGACTCGCCCGTCCCACATCACCGGCGTGCACAATCGATGGAAACACAGACACTTGTGAGCGAGCGGTCTAACGTAACGGTGTCACTATGTTTTCGAAACATACTGGGGCTCTGACGCACTTTCAACTTTCGCAGCGACCCATAATGACGCCATTCGTTGGACTGGCGTTTCAGCTTTGGCTCGTACGATTTGGCCCATGTCTCATCCAGTCTTACGATACGGCATAAGAAAGCCTCTCATTCACGCTCGTAGCGCTCCAAGTGCGTCTGAGCAGCGTCGTAACGCATCCATTTCTGCATTTCCGTCAACTCATGCA
>JAVSBU010257157.1:0-11684 GCA_033118015.1 Loricariichthys derbyi | reverse complement strand
TGGATCCGATCAGCCTGTGGTTCTGCTCAGGTCTAATGGAAGCCCAGGTTACTTTGATAGCAGCCTTCAGCTCACTTGCATTATTGGTTCTGGTCTTTCATCTTCCTCTAATCAATAGTCCATAGATTCTCTATTGGGTTCAGATCAGACCAGTTTCCAGGCCAATCAAGCCCAGTAACACCATGGTCACTGAACCAACTGTTGGTACCTTTGGCAGTGTGAGCAGGTACCAAGTCCTGCTGGGAAATGAAATCAGCATCTCCATAAAGCTTGTGAGCAGAAGGAAGCATGAAGTGTCTAAAATTTCCTGCTAGATGTTACTGTGGACTTCAGAAATCCAAGTGGACCAACACCAGCTGATGACATGACTCCTCAAATCATCACCGACTGTGGAAACTTCACACTGGACTTCAAGCACCGTGGATTCTGGGCCTCTCCACTCTTCCTCTAAACTCTGGGACCTTGATTTCCAAACAAAGAGGATTTTGGACCACTCAGTAACAGTCCAGTTCTTTTTCTCCACAGCCCAGGTAAGAAGCTTCTGGTTGAGGAGCAGCTTGATATGAGGAATGTGACATTTGTAGATCACGTCTAGGATTCGTCGGTGTGTAATGACTCTTGATCTTATGTAATATTCACATAATTTCGGGTTTTCATTATCTGCAAGCCAAAAGCATCAAAATTTCAAGAAACAAAGGCTTGAAATGTTTCACTCTGTGTAATGAATCTATGGGTTTCACTTTCTGAAATGAGAGACACAAAATCTGGACTTTCCAAGGTTTTTTTTTTTTCCTTATAACATTTACAGTTGGTACGATAATAAATTAGACATTTAAAAAGCTTCGAGTCATCGTTATGTAGAAAATCTTTGTTAATCACTAAAAAATCTTTGGCATTTTATTTCTAATTGTTGATAACGAAGGTATTTGCATTTAAAGATCATGATGCCATCTAAACAAAGCCTGTGATGGGGGGGGGGTGGGGTTTAGAACTCAGCACTCACATAAAACCTCTAAATAAAAGGATCTAAATGAGAAAAGCTTTTCTCTGGAGATTTACTCTCACGCTATCAGACCTCATGTAATCTAATCACACGTTCATTCATTTAGAGATGCGAGAAATCAAATTAGGACGGGCAAATCTGAGACGGGACCTGCACGAGCATGTACGGGTTAACGGGTTTGGTAAAGTCAGATTTTGGAGAGGATGGAATAATTAGGATTTATTTCTTCTGGTCTGCAGTAATCTCTGTAATCAGTGATGAAAACCGCAGAGCAACCACAGCATCTCCAACCTTCAAGCAGATGTGCTACATCAGCCGAAGATCACACTGGGTTGTCAGCTAAGAACTAAATGTAGAACTGCCACAACAATTGGACTGTAGAAGAATGGTTTTATTAGTCATGATTTTTGCTGCAACATTTGGATGGTTTGGGTCCGAGTTTGGCATAAACAACAAAGATATGGATCTGTCATGCCTTGTACCAGCTGGTAGTGGTGTGGCACACCTTAATACCAACTGAGCATCATTTAAACACCACAGCCTGCCTTAGTTTAGTTGGTGACCATGTAAGAAGGTTTGGTGTGTTCGCAGTTCATTGTACCATTGTACTCCAACGACTGTAAGCTCCAAAAGTTTTCAGGGATCATTTACAGGTCCCACCACTTCCAGAGCTCCTACTTGTCGAGTCCTCATGGGCCTGTGCTCCACAGCGGGCATCACTCCAGACCAAGGTCATCCTCTCCAATGCATCGTTTCCACCGGCACTCCGTAATGCACAAATATATTGAGTTCAGGCGCCAAACTATGAGGGATGATCCTGATTTAGTCGCTGGCAGTCGGCCTCGTTTAACCCCCTCCCTCATGGCAGGGGATAGTTGGCGCTCGTTTAACCCCCCTTACAGCGAGGGATGGTTGGCGCTCATTTAACAAAGTCACGCCGTCCCCTGACTCTGATTAAAGCTTAATGATGAATTCTGAGGTGGAGCTGATAGAGAGACGAGAGCCCTGAGGATCAGGTCTGCTCTGGAAATCATGGCCCGTCCTACGGCACCTCCATTAACGTCAGGAGAGAGACAAAGAGACGAGAAAATGAACGAGGGGATGGACAGGGACGACATCCATTATCTTTAGTATTAGTGACGGTGACTGGGAGAGAAATGGACTAAGTATGTAAATGCCCACTCTGTGGACACACACATTTCACATACCTTAGAATAACACACACACACACACACACACACACACACACACACACACACACTCAGCCCCCATTATCCACACGGGGGGAGGGGGGGGGGGTAGAAGCCTCTCAGACTGGTGGAGGCTCATAATCGTCATAATTAGTGCACGAGGAAGCTCGTTATGAGCTGTAACACAGAATGATATGGATGTTTCTCCTACAGTGTGTGAGGACACTGATACTCCCCTCATCCATATGTTCCACATGACATGAGTGATGTCTGATTATTTCAGCTCGCAAACGGTACATCTGCCAGATTTGGTTCCCCCCCGCCGACCTCATGGAGGGGCAAGAAAGTGGGTGAAGGGGTGATGAAGAGCTGGGATGCAAGGAAGAAATAAATCTGGCATAAACGACATGAAAGGGTGGATCTGTCCTGTCCTGCACCAAACGAGCATCGTCTCTGCCTCAGACTATCCAAGTATTGATTCTGAGTTTGTGCACCCCGTTATGCCCACAGTGTGCCATCTTCTGATGGAAACTCCCACCAGGATAATGCACCACTTATCAAAATCATTTCAAACTGGTTCCATAGTGACCAGAGCACCTCTGGGAAATGGAGGAACAGAAGATCAACATCGTCAGCAACACGTCAATAAGGGTCAAAATCTTTGAGGAACGTTTCCAGCACCTTGTTGAATCGATACCACAAAGAATTACAGGATTCTGACCCGGTACTAGCAAGCGTATACAGCGGAGAAAAACAGGGTGAAAATGATGCTGTAATCCATAAGTATCAGCGCAGCCTTATTGACGTTAGCAGCCATCCCAGACCGGCGCCTGAGGATCACGCCAAGCATGGACTAAAGGTCTAAAGCTCCTCATGAATTATTGAGATGCTGAGTAATAGAAATGCAGTGATGGATATCGAGCAGGTGTCTGATCCGATCACAAAAAGTTCAGAGATGAGGCGAGTCTCAGAACTTCAAAAAATGAGCCTGCTCATACACAACTTACAACTTCTGAAATAACTACACACTTAATGGAACGGATGGATTTCAACCTTAAACAGTCACACTTAGGGGGGGATCAGCCCAAATTTAGGATCAGTTTAACAAGTATAGGCACTTATTACTAAACTTAGTTACACCTGAATCATTTTTAAGATCTTCTTCATGCTATAATGAGTCGTAGTTCATCGATTCTTTGTCTTGTGGGAGAGTTCTGCTGCGGGACCCTCTATATTGGTGACACCAAAAATAAACCTTAAACCAAGAACAGGGTCATAAACTAAATAAACTCCACGATTAAACAAAGACTTGCTTTCGGACAGCATAAGGTTGGAACACTCCTACTTTTAAAATGAGTTTATTTATTTTGTTCAACCTTTCTGCTTCACAAAATGCCTCGAGTCAATAATAATACTGTTTGATGTCGAGCTGTGTTTGGGCTATGAAGCGTTTATTTCATCTGCAGCAGAGGTGGCACTCGGGTCGTCCTTTCCTGCATCGATCAGAAACTGGAGTCGGGCAGTTTGATGGTTTTTTCCCCACTGCACCTCCTTAATAAAATGGATTATTTATAATTTAATCTGGTAATTAATTATAGACTGATGTCTTTCTCTGCTTAGTTCAGTTTTAACCAACATTATTGGCTATTAAAGTAAAAGCTCTTCCACAATGATCTAAGGATGAACAGGATTTCTGGTATCTGCTAGTTATGACAAAATCAGGACGTTGGCATTTTCTCTGGACAATCTTGACCACTTATTTATGCAACACAAAGAAATCCTATTTTACCCTCAGTCATGAAGTCAATATGGTTAAACAAAAGAGGAATATGATTTTAGAGGTATGATTTTTAGGTAGGTGTGGCCAATGTTTTGACCATAGCTGGTAATCATAAAGACCAGTACTGGGTGGCACTGGTTTGGCGTCTGTTTGCTCTTAAGTTTGTATGTAAATTATTTAAGTGTTTAGTTAACATCAGTTAAACTATTCCTCTATTAAATCCAATCACATTACAAATCCATACTGTGTCTTACCTAGTAACACGCTACCATGGAAACACGGATGGTAACCGACGCAGATTTCTTACATTGTGCTTTTATATTCGTATAATGTTTTGCATTGATCCAGTGGCAAAATAAAGCAGTGAGATGCCAGTTTCAAAGCCGGACAGCAGCAGTTAGACACAGCAGAGATTAAATCTTTAGAGACTAATCACAGATATTTAGGCAGTGGACTCATTAGAGGAAGGCCCTCATTACCTTAATTCCTCTAGAATCCTTATAAAGCTACTGTGCTAGAAAAGCGATCTATAAATAAAAAGTGCAGGTGTAGAAATCCTGAGCGTCTGCAGAACTAATCCCTGTAGACGGTAAATACACTGACAGCAGGAAAGCTTCCTCTGGTCCTTCCCCCGCTGGGCATTGCGTCCGTTCCTTTCCCCTCTAAATTTGGCCTTGGCTGTGTGGCGGAGTGTGAGATTGCATGTCCGAATGGTTAGCGATGGTCGGCTATGGGAAGGTCAGAAACGGAGAGCGCAGCATGTTGGGATCTTACTGATATAGCAGCATTTTCCCAGAGAGCTCATTTCACATCAAATCCACGTTGGCATTCAATCTGATACACGGCACAGTTCCAAATAGCTTCCACCATCAACTCATCTCTGACCCACATCCCTAAACGTAGATCGTCAGCAATGGGACAAAACCATTAGGGATAGGAGAGTAAAAGCCACATTTAGACAGTTTAGGCACAAGGAAAGTGAACACCAACGATTTATAGATAGTAAAAAATAATACATAAGACAAGAAACAGATTTTAAACTAATATGGAGACCCCATTAGGACTCGAACCAGGGTTGTGTTGATGGGTCACCTGATCACCTAATGCCATTTTACACTTTCTGTCCAAAGAAGTGGCCATTTGAATTCCAATAAGCAAATATTTAGTAACTTAATGTTTTAATATGTTTAAACCTAGTAGGAGCAACATGTAGCTTTGCACGTCTTTTTTTATGATGCATCAAGCAAGCAAAAGAAAATGCTTGGTGAAGTCGAAGGGTTAAATATGGACAGTAGCCCTCCCAGAAAACTGATAAAGTGTCGTGTCTGATGAGTCCAGATTGAGCCTAATCCAGATCGATGGTCATATTAGGCAACATGCATAGTGCCAACTGTACCAGGCTCAGGAGCTGGTGTTATGATCTGGGATGCTTCAGTTATTCAGGTTGAGGCTCAGCAACGTTATTATTTCTAATTTGTTAAATACTTTTTAAGGCTTGCTTCATATTGCATTTAGCAAAATATATTTTTATTTAGCTGTTGGAAACTACTAAAATTGAAACTAGGATACAAGAAAAACTAAAACGCACAGTAAAACTAAAACTAAACCAGATCTCAAACAGATGCACTCAGATGAACTTCTATTGATGCTATAGAATGCCATTTTTTTGGTTTAATCAATTTTTTTTTTTTAAAAAGTACACTGCCTGTCCAAAAAAGTGGTCATTTGCATTCTAAAAACTAAATATTTACAAGGTTTGATTGACTAATTGCTGCAGTGTTTAATGTTTCAGCTGGAAATGATGCACTTAAACCTAAGTGGAGCAACATGTAGCTTCTTATTTCTTATACAGCCATGTTGGATGTGTCCTGTTGTCATGGAAAAGATGTTTATTGATGATTATTGCTACATCAAGCAAAATAAATCTGATGTAAATGACTATCATAATAGAAAATTTGGTTTTATTTGCTTTCTTTAATAAAAAATACTTTATTTACATGTAAGAATTATTTTAAAAGATTATCAAATTTATTGTCAAAAATCTTTTTTTTTTTTTTTTTTGGGGGGGGGGGAAATTGGTAAGTTTGTTATTAAGGCCCCTCTTCACAAAGCTCTTTTTTCCCGGAGGTGCAAAAAACTGAAGGTGACCAGACGCCCCTGGCCAGGTGATACAAGTGACCCGATGACAGAAGCAAACAGCTTCCATAAATCAGAGCTCAATGGCAGCTGGGAAACATTAAAGATTTAGAGCTTCATCTTTCACTTTTTTACTTTATAAGTGTCCTTCATGAAGCCTTCAGGGATCTCACTTTATTTTACTCTCTGGTCGTATCACTCCAGGAATTCCAGGTGCTTCAAATCACCTTTATGTTCCGAGTGTCAGTGCTCAAGACCTCTTAGCACATCCCACAGATTTTGTCTCACTCCTGTCCCTGTCTAAAATGCCAGTTTAGCAAAAGATCGTCTCTGGTTTCTCAGCTCTCCAGTTCAATTTCATTTCTATAGGGCTTTTCACATCGCAGCATTGTCTTAAAGCAGCTTTAAAAGACCTGGATCCACAGCCCTAATAGAACAAGCCTAGGGCAACAGTGTCAAGAAAAAAAAAACACATCTTACAAGGAGGAAACTGGGAGGACCAAGACTCAAAAAGAGACTAAAACCTCCTTGGGTAGCTTAGACATTATATGAAGCTCTTGTTATTTGATGCTCTGGTTCCACAACACCTCTAACTTCAATTAATAAATCCAGACTGAATGAAACCTGTGTCCCAATACTTTTGTCTGTAGTGTTCATCAAAAAGTTACAGATAAAAACAAGTATGCAAAATAACCATGTATCTGATGATGCTTCTACATGAAGTTCCCTGTAAAACCAGTTTATTACCCTGATCGATTATTAGTCTATTTTACCTAGCAGTGGAATACATTTTGGACCTTTTTCCAAATGTCTTGGACCCTTTCCAAACGTCCTTCAACTCACTCAAAGTCACAGAGTAACTTAAAATAAAAAACAACACTTTCAATCTCATCCAGTTCATTAATTGCGCTAAGACAAGATTTTTTCTTTCATTCCTTCTTGCTCTTTTTTTCTGCCTTTTTAATCTGTTAACTCGACAGCTATCTTGCCTGTTTCTCCACCCACATTATCCTGCAAATTGCAATTTGGGTTCCTTACAAATTAGTGATTCAGAGACACTGCGGAGAGAAAGAACATCGACTCAAGAAACAGAGAACTTAACCCTTAATATTTCAATCACAGAGGTTCAACATAAAAGTAAAACTAGAACTGTATTGTAGGAAATCTGTAGCTGTTCTGATGGTTCTGTGTCTTTTTATTTATGATCATATCATAACCTTTAGTAGTTCAAATTTGCTGAAGAAGTGCGTCCTCCAAACCCAGTGGATTATCCACCATCATAAAGCCACCACACTGAATGTGAAGCACCACGTCGGGGTGGATGAGTGTTAGGGTGGCTGTGCTGTAACCCTCACACACCCACACACTCTACAGGAGGTTTAAGGATCGAGCTGTGGTACGAAACCCCAGAGATGGATCCACACGGCGCTGATCAATGACGCACAGCTAAGGACATTCATCACCCGCCTCGGGTCTCCTCAGAGAGACATCGGCATGGATCCTGCTGTTTTTCTTCCACTTGATGAAAACAATAAGAGAAAAAAATACCAGGATTTGGGGTAAAAATAATGAGAGCAGGAAGGGTGATGGATGTGAGAAAGCATTGGAGAAATGAACGACTAAAGCCTGGTTCCAGCTTCTGCTCTAAGCAGTACCCCGAATTAATACCTCAGAATTTGTACATGTTCTAAACAACACTACTCACTAATCTCAATGGAATAAAGTATTTCACTTCTAGACGTACGTATTCTATTACTGAACAGAAATAATGGACACCTGATGAAGCCTGGGTGTCTCTGGGTGTCTGTGACCATGTGCTCACTGATTTAATGGGACAAAACAAATTGCAGCCCCTGTGTGGACTTTGCATGTTCTCCCCTGGTCCATGTGGGTTTACTGCAGGTGCTCTGGTTTTGTTCCACATTTCAAAGACAGGCATTAGGTTAATTGGTGTGTCTAAAGTGCCCTTAGAGTGTGAGTATGTGAGCCCTCTGTTGGATTGGCACCCAGTTTAGCACAGTGTATTAAAGCAGGTAAGAAAATGAATGAGTGAATGTTTCCAGCAGCTAGCTTTCACTGCTGAGAGGAATCACAAAACAGAAGAAATAAAACTATAAGAACTAAAAAAAGTACTTGCTACAAGTACACAAAGCATGATAGTGGAACCCAGAGAATTACCAAAATGCGAGCATTTAATCACTTAAGTCAAATTATAGGAAGCAAAAAATGCAAAACAAACTAGAATAATTGCATGGACCAAAAGTATTAGGTCACCTGTGGGAGAATTGTGATGTACTAGAACAATGGAGAGGATTAAATGCTTAGAAATGAATGATCAGAACACAGACTTAAGACTCAGGAGGAGCCAGAGGTTTAGTAATGAACAGAACCCCAAAAGAAAAATGGAAAATAAGGATTTAGGATGAGAAGAGGAGATTATTCAGAATATCACTTCTGATTTTTAAACCTTGAACAAACATTCAGAGTTCTGATTAATAAGATTCGACTGCAGTGAATTTCAGAGAACTCAGATAATCAGATAACTAGAAGTGAAACTGGAGTAATGTGAGAGGAGGCAGGAAACTACAGAAATGGAAAGATGGCTGAATCTCAGAAAGATCTACAGTACATAATGAGAATAAGGAGGAACAGGTGTGAGGAATAATCAGAGGAACCATCTGAGCAGGAGGAAAACAAGAGGCTTCTGTCACAACCATTATACCGTAAGGAAACCGTAAGAACTACAAATTAGGGAGACCCAGAACTAGGGGACTAATGAAGAGAACTTACTAGGAGAGAAAACAGAGTGGAGGAACTAATGAAAACCAAAGCATTAAACCTAACAGGACTAAGGAGAAATAAGACTATTAATGTCAGTAAGGGGAACCAAAAGCCAATTAAAGGAACCGTGAAAATGAACCATTTCAAATCTAGAGCTAGAACTTGCTTTAAAATTACATTTACAAGGGAAAAGTTTGTAAACCCATTAATTCCTAACAAAGTGTGATCAGGAGGCTTCTCAACAACGTTCTAATGAGTGTGAGAACACGGCAGGGTCAGTGAGAGTCTCACACACACACACACACACACACACACACACACACACACACACACACCTCTCATCTTATACATCATTTATTCATATGTCCTCTGATATTATTCTCTGTTGTTCTTCTCCCATTTCTTCTTTCCCGTCTGTCTCTTTTACACCGTATACAGTTCCATTGTGTTGTGTTTTACTGCCCCTGATTAAGGATCTAGCAATAGCTAATAAGATTACATATTCAGCTTGTGCTGAGCATTGTGATAATCTAATTGTATTATAGATGGAATGGTATGATAGATTAGGACATGACTGGGCAGTAGTAGTGGTAGTTAACAGAAGGTTGAGGGATCAAGTCCATCTACTGCTAAATATTGGGCTTTGTGGGCTTCTTGAGCAAGGTACCAAACCCTCAGTTTCTTAGACTGGACCTTGTGAATTTGTATCAGTTGTAAGTTGTTCTGGTTAAAGGCACTAAATGGCTAAATGCTGTAAATTCTAGGTTGTAAGCGCTTTTTTGAAGGGTAAATCTAGATGTCCCCAGTTACCACCAGCAGAGTTTAGTTTAGCCTTTACTTTCCCTATAGATGCAGACAACCAGTCACCACTTCTTTTTGAACAGTGTTGTAGAGCAGCTGAACATGCCTGGAGGGAGCGCTACCTGTTTATAGAGAATGGTTTGAAAAAGAGAAAATCTCCATTGGGAGGCAGTTCTCTGGGCACAAATGCATTGTTGATGCCAAATGTCAGAGGGAGAAGTCAGGAGTGGTTTGAGCTGATAGGAAGGAAACTGTAACTCAAATAATAAATTATTACACCTGGGGTATGCAGAAGATGTAGAGCTTTGAAGCAGATGGGCTACAACAGCAGCAGACCCCACCAGGTGCCACAGGCAGCTTAGGCTGTGATTGTACAACAGAAGAAAGAAAACTGTTGCTTGGTTCGATAACCCTCGACTTCAGAAAACACTCAAGTGATGATTTGGTCTGAATTTGGTGTAACCAACAAGAAAGCCTGGATCCACCCTGCCCTTTATCAGTGCTTCAGGCTGCTGCTGGTGATGGTGATGGTGTGATAGTGTCAGTACACTTTGGGCTCCTTAATACCATTTGAGAACTGATTAAATTCCACAGCCTACCTGAGTATTATTGCTGACCATACCCATCCCTCTATGACCAGGGGTGAAATTACTCATTTATTGAGTATGAAGTACTTAGAACGTAGGGACAACAGTATTATATAAACCATATATACACTTATGTCATATAAACCAATGTAACCATATTACAGCAGGAAATAATATACATTTCCTACATCGTAAAAAAAATTAGACACTTCTTATGGACAGAATAGTTTTAGTGGCTAGTGACTATATATAAATTTATTGTCAAAATTAATTTGACAAAGTAGAATAATTAAGTTGTGGTGGCCTTGCATTCTTCATACTGGAAGCTACACCACAAAGTACTTTATTCAATCGATCATTATTGCTGAATAAGAAACAACATTTAAGGGTATTTCTGATTTGTTAAATTTTCATCTTTATATTATAGCAGTTTGCTTCTTATTATAGGTCAATTTTCTTGTTAAATATTGGGAAGCATTCAGATTTTGTGGACGTGCTTTGGCTTGTGCTCATTGAGTTCTGGAACAGACTTTGGACCTCCTTAGGACAGTGACCAGGATAAATAGGGTTAATACAGAGGAAAAAGATTTTTGTCTCCTGTGAGAGTAATAATGACGTAGTTTAAACTCCCGCCTCTGCCTGTTGATTGGCTGTGTTACAATCTATATAAAGACATATTTATTTTCCTATTATGATTTTTTTATAATTAAGACCTCAGTCTTTAGAGTAACTGCATATTAATCAGATGGTATTTAAACAGCACACACTTGTACTTCTCATCAGTTCAGCATCAGTCAAAAATCACTCTTCCTGTTTTATTTAAAAACGGTATGTTATTGGACAGTGTATGTAAACACTCAATGATGCAGCCAAACGATAGAAACTTATCATTCATCATTTAAGTCGAGTTTTGATGGAACGTACCTCTACATAGCCATCTTTCACCCAGCGGGAGATGAGCTACTTGAGCAGAATGAAATCCTGAAATCTATTTTGTCCTGCACAATCCATCAATTTGAGACCAATACAATGTATCATAGTGTCAGCTTTGATCTGCTCTGCTCTCTTCCTCTGTATATCTCATTCTTCATCTAGATTCATCCAGCAATGAACAAAAAGGCTTGTTACTTAAGTAGTCACTTCCAGCTATAACCTCACTCTGTCTGCTGTGGTTATTCTGGGATGTTGTCATTGGTATAAACATTGTGGTGAGCTGACGGTTGGTGCACCGTGAATGTAAAGGTGCACTTAAGTTTGTGAACCCTTGACCAAGTATAATATTTTTATCTCATTTGTTTAACTAGATTGTTTTTATCTACTTTTAATACTTGTGTATACGTGTGTGTGTGTGTGTGTGTGTGTGTGTGTGTGTGTGTGTGTGTGTGTGTGTGTGTGTGTGTGTGTGT
>JAVSBU010257049.1:0-11685 GCA_033118015.1 Loricariichthys derbyi | reverse complement strand
ATAATGTACTTACTGTATAACTACTACAATAAGCATAGCGTCGCTACTTCGTGGAAATTCACTTATTGCAGGTGGGTTTGGAACGGATCCCCCCAATAAGTTAGAGAACACTGTACTGAATCTTTAACAAAACCCCAAAAAAACTTACAGCTTCTACCTTTAAACTGCCCATTGAATCTTTTCTGTTTATGTTATCCCTTTAATCATTCAGTTATTTTACATATTCACTATTTAAACAGGTCATTCTGTAAATGTCATTTTCTTGAATAGCTCTTTCTGACCCCCCTCTTTAAAATCACTAATTAAAATCTCAAAATCTTTTTGGTTATCCACAACAGACATCATAAATGCTTGGTTTTTTAATCCACAAATTAAATGGGTTCTACAAACACCTCCAAAGCCACAAAGAATTGTTTTGGGCTGTCCATATTTTAAATAAGTTCTGCATTAATTCTTCCCAGCATTGGACCTTCATAGAAAAACTCATTACTCAGGTAGTGAACGGATCTTTGGTGCCTAAAGTATATTTTTGGCCTCCCGGATGCTCCTGGACCAGGCTCAGGAAACAGTGGTGTGTTATCTGTTCAAAGTGTAGTGGGACAAGTTCACAGGGGTCACTGTAAACATCATCTAACCAGATGTTTGAGGTCAGGCCTGGTCTGAGATGGTGTCTCTGGGTTGTAAAAAGACCAGACCAGATCAATGCTTAACTTCAGTGTGACAATCATTGGGTTTTTTAACTATAAAACATAGAAAGGGATTCCTTGCCTTCACTGTCTCCTCCGAGAACCCGTTTCAAAATCCTGACGGGTTCCTTCAGACATACAATTAGTCGGGTTTTGAAGATGATTGTGATGAAATTAGTCACATATTTGCTTCTTTAATTTTACCATAGAGCTGTGAGTCTAAACAAAAGTATACGATATGACCGAATGAATCCTCCATGTGGGAGTTCTTTATGCTAACGTAATTCAGCTTTCAGACTTAAAGCTGTTTAAAGTTTTTTTTATACATCCTGAAGTATTTCTGAGATGTTAAATTGATCTTCATATGATATTTATGCGTTAAATCTGTGAAATAATGGTGTTTGTATGTACAATTTGATCTAACAGTTAAAGTCCTACAGCTTCAGAACATAAGAAAAGACGTCATTGTGTCTTTTTTATAGGAAAACCAGGCTTCGTAAACACAAACAAAGCTCATCTTCTCGAGTCCAAGCTTGATGATGACATGCTCTTTAACCCTCCAGACTCGGGTCAGACACAGGGCCGTGTGAGCATAATACACCCTCGAGGATCATAAAGGGGTGTCATTGTGACAGGCCGACGGGCCACGTAAAGATCGGTGGTGTTAAAAGTCACCTCTTCATGGGCATGACGAGGCCTCGGGTAACGCCTGAACACACAGAGGTACGGAGCCGAGCACCACACACACATGTTCACACGTATGACCGAGGTCAGCCTACAGCATGGACCCCTCTGACCCTGTCGTAATTAAGGGGATTAGAGCGAGCAGGAGCTGCCGTGGATCATCGAGAACAGAGAGGAGTTATGTGCAAACTGACGGAAGCTGAACTTCTTCTTCATTAGACTGTTAAAGCTCTAATGCACCGTGAATCCTCCTGAACCCCAGCAAGGGGTGGACTACAGGTCACATGATACATATGATGCCCATTATCTTCTTGTTACGCTCTGGCACAATACACTCTGTTGTTTATCTGCTCTGCTTCCAGAAGTTGCTGTCCACCATTGGGAATGTCTCCTACCAAAGTTCGTTTAGCTTTAAGTAAGTGGAAGTTTAAAACTTAAACAGAGTCTTTCTTGTCAGACATTTTTCTGCTCTTTGTAGCAGCTACAAACAAAATCTAAATTCATTCTATAGTTCTCTACAAATAATTTCTGATAAAAGTCGTGGTTTTATCATTTCATAACGTGTCCATGGTCTTCCTCTTTGGACTGATGCTTCCTCTGTAATCTTTAATTCATAATTTCTCCTTTATTATTCAGATTATTCCTTATGTTCTGTAAACTCCTGAACAAAAAGGGCCAAAGCTAAAATTACAAAGTCAGCATTGTTCCCATTAATTTTAATGGCTTATATCAGTTGAAAAATGTTTCCCAGTTTGTTTATGTGTAATGTGATTCCCTACAGGATTCAGATCTGGACCAGGCCAAAACAGGAGCCCATTGGACTGTGGCGCATCAACAACTAACATCTCATTGGAAGACTTTGAACACAGACGTTTAGATCTTTTATAATTTTTTTGGCATGCAAGAAGACTAGAAAAGAGATTGTGTACTCTGAGAAAGGTTTCAGGTCCCACGAGTGCAGCTTCTAATTTTCTGCTTCCTCCACCATGCTTCATAGTTTTGATAAGAAAACATTGTAGAAATATTGACCTTTCTTCTTGAATGAGAAGCTGTTAACGAACCAGTAACGATGTAGCTACAGTTTGTGCAGACCTGGCCAAATCATAGTTTGTTGATTTTGGAAATGAATGGAGCTTAAAATCTGGTGAGATCAAAAGCTTGCTGACCTTCACAGATTCTCTAATGTTTGTTTTTTTGTAAGTCTTAATGGAATCGTTAGCTGAACATTAAATTATCAGAGGTTGTGTTGACTTATTTTAATTTAAAACAAACAACGAGACATGCTGCCTCCTCATTACTGCAATAAGAGAACATGGAGAAGAGGTGAAGCTGCCTCAAAACAAATCCTCCTTTTATCTTCACTGCTCACTACATTGTCTCTTGCTTTCTCTCTCTTCTCTGAAATCTCTTTCGGGCTGAGTAAGCACACAGGAAACATTTGGCAGGGTGGGAACAACTCTTACAAGAGTCTGCAAATTGCTTTTCCCTCAGCCTAAAAGTCATTAGAGACACAACTGCAGCTCCCGGTTCGAAACATAATACTTTGAGCTCTGAAAAGAAGCGTCCAAATCTATTGGGTGGGCTAAGCTGAAAAAACACCATAAAAACATTCCACCAAGCAACAAACCAACTTGTAAAAAGAGCATTTATCTCCACGTGATCTGTCCTTATCTTCTTCTGAGCTCAATCCAACCAAACCTCACTTCAGAGAACAATTTTAGGTGATCTGTCAGGTCCTTGAGCTAACTGCTCAGGTTTATCTTAAGTCACTCTGTATAAGGGAGGGCCATCACTGCTGTATGGATGCAAACATGTACATAAAATACTTAAAAACACTCTATTCTAGGAATTCCAGGAACTACCAGAAGCACCTCCTCACGCAACACAGACGGAATATAAGAACCAAGCAGGATGTTAAAAACACAGAAACATGCTCCCGTCCACTTAGCCCCGTGTTTAGGGACATGACAGGTGTTAACAGGTCTTCCTGTGCGGCCGCATCGGTAGCCATCCGATACCAAAACAAACAGGACGAGTCGATCCAACAGGTAGAGAGGAAACAGCCTGGCTGCTGGAGGACGGTCGAGGTTGGACGAGTGTCCTTCGTCGTCTCTACAGGTGGTGCAGTCGTCTGATTATTTAAGTGGTCATGTAAACAGCATATTCCAATTTCCCAGATTGGATCAAGGTCTGGAAATTGGAGTTTGAAGTCTGATGAGGAGAGCTTGATTTTAACAATCCAGTCCAAAGTAATCAGCACAAGCATCCTGTATTTTGGATTTCAATCAGATTTCCCAGTCTGCAAAGGCACGGTTTCCAGGTTCACTTATTCTTTTTTTTTTTTTTTTTTTTTCCATTGACCTGGTGATAGGTTTCTCGCAGTATCTGGCAACCCAAGGGGAAATTAATAATTTCATGATTCAACTAAAAAATAGTTTAAAATCTCACATTCTGGTTCCCTGGTTGCAATGTAGAAATCTGATTATTGCTTCAATTGGATTAATCAAGTGCAGGTAAACTCATTAATCAGGTTTCAGTGAGCACCTTGGTCTGGTTATTCATTAATACCAAGAACTACCACACAGACTAATTTACTCATACCTGAGGGAGGGAAGGCTGGATGAAGGATCACCACCCTCCGGCCACAGCACTGCCCCTATAGGCAGCACATCACACTAACATACAGTCTGTATCACATCAGTGCTGAGATCCTTAATACTGACCCAAATAATACCAGCTAACAGTATGCAGAACATCAGACAGACTACGGACTTTAATCGTATGACTACAAAGTAGATCAAACAGACAGTGGGTGTAGAAACAAGCTAAGGACGGAATATACTATTTCCTTTAATTATGAGGTTTTGGTTTTAATAAGCACTCTTTATTTGGAATCTCAGTAAATTCTTAATAAGTTCAGTAATTCATTTACTTTGTGCATTGAAGCCTCTGCTCTCCTAATGGGTCATAATAATTTATTAATCCTGTTCAGGGCACGCTCAGATATACTAACATCGGAGTACTGTATAAAAAAGCCTTGATGACCTGCTGTAGGTACCAGGAGTGGACTGATGGATCTGCAGTTCTGATGGCTTACACACTGCCAGTCCTGCCTGTTTTTTCCCTACATTCTGGTTTGTTTCAGTTCCCATTATCAGCCTCTTTAAAGTGAAGGATGTTTGAGATTAACGCCTTATTTTGAGACTAGGTCTGAAATACAAAATCTCAGACAGAAACCAGATTTGTTGCTATCAGGTCACTTGTCCCAACTTCTGATCTCACTGCTATTGAGTTTAGGAGCACCGGTCACTATCAGGGTGGGTTAATAGGGTGTTTGTGGACATTATGCTGACCTGGGGTCAGTTTCACACTGGATGCGTGGACCTGTCCGAGTGAACTCCAACAGCTATTAAAATCAAAGCAGCTTTATCAAGGAGCTCGCCAAAGTCCAGACGGTGTTCTGTGACATCCAACTGTAAAATGACCTACTGCTTTGGAGAGCGTCTTCTGGTGTTCGTTTATGGGTATATCAGCAAACCATGTTTTGCTTTTGGCACATGTGGGTTATGTTCCAAAATCTCAGGCCGAGCCACGTACCATACATGTCTGTCAGGTAACTTCTGTTCAAACCTGTAGGATCTGTAACATGCAGTTGTTTTCGCCATCCTTTAATTTGGTTAAAACTGATCTATATATAATTTATAGCACAAAATCTGAATATTTCTTTCTCGTCTACACATCCACACCAGAGTCTAAACAAAATAAGGGCTCCCATACGGCATGGCCCGTTAGAGACCAAACAAACCAGAGCTGTGTTTCTCCTTCTCCCTCACCGGTGAGATTACGAGCGGTAAACAAAAACCCCACACCAGATGCACACTCTAAACAAAAGGGGGTGAAGGGGGAGGGGCCAGGCCAAAGGTCAGAGGAAGGTAAGAACCTGGAGAGAAGATGGAGCAGAAGAACCACCACAGTAAAGACCTGCTGAGCTGAGGCTGGACGGGAACGGACCCAAACTCACTGTACCACAGTCTGTTATACAACAGGGACACAGGCATGAGAAAGACATTACCCACAATCCACCTCCAACCACTCAAGGGAATGTATTTAATTTACAGCTGTTTATTATTATAGTCACATCTGTAACTGACTACAAGAGAACTGATGCTGAAACATGAGTTTAAAATGGATGCTTTTTAATGTTCAGCACAATCTATTATATTTATTCATAATGTTTATTACTGTTAAAGTTGTACATGTTTTTAGAATAATAATAATTAATACAATAATAATAATAATAATACCATTAGTAATTATATTATTATTGTTATTACTATCGTTGATAATAATAATAATAATAATAATATTGTATATATTATATGATAAATACATAAATAATAAAAAATAATGCTACTTCTACTATTATTATGAATTTGAATATTAATAATAATATTATAGATACATAGTATTATTATTATTATTATTGTTATTATTATTATTATTATTAATAATAATAATAATAATAATAATAATAATAAATATTGTATATATTATATGATAAATAAATAAATAATAAAAAATAATGCTACTACTACTATTATTAATACGAATATCAATAATAATATTGTAGATACCATATTATTATTATTATTATTATTATTATTATTATTATTAATAATAATAATAATAATAATAATAATAATAATAATAATAGTAATTATAGTAAAAATAATAACAATAATTAGAGTAAAATCATAACATGCTACTATTATTATTATTATTGTTGTTAGTTACCATTATTTTCTAACACAATAATAATAATAATAATATTAGTAGTAGTAGTAGTAGTAGTAGTAGTAGTGTTATTATATATTATTATTATTATTATTATTATTATTATTATTATTATTATTATTATTATTATCATTAATTACCATTACTTTCTGAATATCCGTACTGATGTCCAGTTTCAGAAACCATTCCAATGCATAAAACCACTTTTGGATCAACTGAGAGGGTGGGGAAACTTTTAAAAATATTTTAATTGAATATATTTTAAAATATGTAATATTTAAAATGTGTCTTAAATCTTTAACTGTGTGAACTGCAGAATTTTTGAATAATACTATTTGATCTTACTTTTTTTTTTTTAACAATATGTTATATGTTAAAGCCACATTTTGTTTTTGGTGAATTTCATCTGCACTTCATAACCATGTTTATAAAGTATTGCTTTAAAGCTCATATTTATTGTTGGCCCATGGTATCAAATGTAAGATTATTTTTTAAGTTTTTATCTTTATGTTGTAACGGTCACATTAGATGATGCTCTGTAGGTTTGTGACCCCGTGACTCTAGGAGCCGTCCATGAACTGTGGCATGTTCTCCAGCCTAAGAGTCGATGCTGAAGGAGCAGCTCTGCCTGAACTTCAATCAGTTGCTTGATGAGGTTCTCTTTTCCTTTAATAGTTTCATTATGGTTAACAAGAGTCTCCTAAAATCAGCACGCCAAGGACCAAATGGTACTGGGCTTCAGACTCTGGCCACTTCCTAGCCTGAAGGTGTCGTTAATCATCAATTGAATGTGTGTGTGTGTGTGTGTGTGTGTGTGTGTGTGTGTGTGTGTGTGGTTTCAGAGGAAATCACTGCTCAGGTCTTACTGACCTAACAAAGACCATTTGTAATGTTAACCTCCATCATTAAAGGATTGGTTCTGCCCTCTGTCTCAGGATCTGTAGCTGTGTGTGATTACCAATAATTAATCATTTAAATGCAAAGACAGTTGTTGAATTCCGCATTCAGTTTTGGATGATTTTAATATTGGAGATAGAAATATTAGTGGAGTATGAACTTTAACTCCTATTTAGCATATTAACTAAGGCAATGCAATTTAGCTCATCAAAATCAGTTAAAGGAATAAAATTAAGTCCTGCTTGGGATGGAAATGGACCTGAATGAGACCCAGCTGTTGTTTTGCTCAAGAAGGGTCAGGAGATGATCTTTCTCTTTTGCTCTACATGGATGGAAGGAACCACTGGGATTCAAACCTGGGTCTGATAACGACTCATGGTAAAAATGTTGAATGACTGCCTTAACAATTCAATCAAGTTGAAAATCAAATGTCTGAGACGGGATACGATTTCAGAGGGAGTATTTTATAGTTTCACTTAAGGTTTGCAGTCGTTTGGATTTGATTAGACTTAAATATCTGAGAGAAGCTCAGGAAAGCATACGCACATGAGACTACTTATTACTGCATTACTATGGTAATGGCTAGCTGGAGAAAGCCACATAAAAACAGTGTTGGTTTAGACGTAGTGTCACGCCTGTCTCGTCCTCTCACCTTTACCATAAGGTTTAAAGGCTGTACTTAGGATTGTGTTATTATGTGTTAATTACAATAGCATTAAAATGATCTGGGTTTTTTTTTCTCAGTACAGGAGCGTGTGTTGAAATGTTTTATGGCTTTTTTGCTGGACTGACATTAAACTATACTTTGAATCATTTTCTATCCAGTACAGGCCTTTTAAAGCTTTGCTCACAGCTCCTTTGCTCCTCTTTTCTCCTCCTGAGCTGCCGTTTCCACATGTGGATTTCCTCACCTGCTGTTTGACGGGTTCGGGACGGAGATCTGACATTTTGCAGGATGTCCGATCCCTTGGGGGAGCCCCAGACGTTGGGCCCTTTCATTACAATCTCCACAGTGTACAGGAAGTCCGGGATTTTCTGTGTCCCCATGCTTGGGTCTAGGGGTCACCAGGTTTGTGCTTGCAGATGTTTTAGAGATCAGTGCTATGCATGAGAAAAAGCACAAGACGATGCCATATATTAATCATTAGATTTTTTGCATGTTAGTACCCCACCTTTTGCTGGTCACACACGTACACGTACATTACTGTTGCAGCATCAAAGGAATTCGGGGTCAGGCTTTGTGATCGTGTCGTATTGCTGTGTATCATATTTTATCATGTGTGTGACCCTGCTGTATTTTTACCCAGGGATTACAACGTGTTTACTCATCTTTTTTTGTCTCAGATGTATTTTGGGAAGCGGAAGAAGAGGTTATCTTGACAGGAACTCCAGCAGCACTTTGGTTGGAGGGGTGGGTGTAGGGGGCATCTGAATCTGCATGCCTGTCAAAAAGTAACACGAGTGAGGACGAGGAACAGGTGGGACACTGACTCGACCCTCTGTCCCATTTTGCAGGTTGGTATGGTCTCTCTCTACAGTGCTAGTGGAGAGAGAAGGTGGAAGGGTCAGTTCTCGTCCTAGTTTGAGTGCCGAATGTGGAAATGTAGGCACTGCTCATCACATTTCCCAAATTAATCTCTCATTTGTACAAAGAACATAAAGTTATGTCAAAACTTAAAAAAGACTGGATTACTCCCCAAAATAATACAAAGGTAAACATTAATTATAATAATATATTACCAAAATAATATAGAAATTAATAATGCATATAATATGTATAGACATATATAAAAAGAATGTAGGATTTAAAAAATATCGAGCAAAAGTGCAAAGAAAGGTGAAAGACAAACTGAAAACAATACAAATGGGGGTTTGTTTAAAAAATCTATAAAAAGCTATGAAAAATTAATATATCACTCTCAAATACAACACAAACGTAAATATTAATAATACAAATAATAACAACAATATATTAATTAAATAAAATAATTAATAATGCATATATCAATATATAATAGGCTGTATATATTTAAAAAAATGAAATGGCCACAGATGGAGATTCTGCACCTATGAGTATGATTAAACTGAAATTAAGATCACATTTAGTTTACTAAATATTTGTTAATTAAAACTTTTGACGTAATGATCTGAGTTTTTATTTAATTATCAGAAATCCAGATTAATATTAGAAGCTCATCTGCCCTTTTTTTTTTTTTTTTTGGGGGGGGGGTGTGTCCTACCTGCCCTACTACACTCGACACACACACATGCGCGCGCTCCCTCCCCCGCACGGGCTCTTTCCACCGCGCAGGCGCACCAGGCTGACACGGGAGCGCGCACCGCGCACAGTCCGACAGTGAGAAGTTTTTCGGGACGCGCGCTGGACGCACAGACGCTCGTCTCTGATTTTGGAAATCGGGACCACGTTTACCGGGGGATAAGGACAAGAAGTGAGGTGAGGATCACACGATCACATGTTTTTAGGATTTATTGGTTATAGCGTAAAGAGTCACGAGCTGTTCTTCATTCATAACTCCTAACTCTGATCAGTTATAGATTATTGATTAATTGCTTCCTCTTCCCGATACCGTATTTACACAGCCTGTGTGTGTGTGTGTGTGTGTGTGAGTGTATAGATAAAACTGAGGCTGGAAGGGACATGAATACCTACATTACAGTAGCACAAGTGGGAAACTTGTGAGTTTTAGGATCTGATTTAAACAGCGCACGTGAGACTGAAGCTTTAGAGTTATGGAGAATGCAAAATTAATCAATCAGTGATGGTATGATATTATTATTGTGCCTTCTTTTACTGTCACAGCACTCACACTAATGCATTAGTATTAAATACACAGCAGGGTGGTCCAATGGAGCAGCATGTTACCCCAACACATTTGGACTCAGGCGGTGCCTTCCTACCAGGTCAGGTGTCACACTCAGACACAGTCGGCTCTGTCAGAAGGAGGGGAGTCCGATGGACTCGACTCTGACTGAGACCCTGACCACACACTCTTAATCCATCCTGGTTACACACACTTATTCATACTGGGACACTTTAGAGACACCGATTTACCTTTGGAATGTGTGAAGAAACTCACAGAGATATGGGAGGAACTCCTCACAATGTAAAGGAGACCTGTTTCTTTAAATATTAAAGACTGATTTTCCCTCCTGCGGTTCATTTTGGGAGAATTGTAGCCTTGTCTGTTTTGTAGCCGTGTTGCATCATTTCTAAACAGGACGAGTGTGTTTATAAAAGTGCAGTTATTATAGGGTTTTTGTATATGAACGTGCAGTGCGAGCGCGTCACCATGTGCACATGAGGCGACCCATTGTTTGGGGCGTAACTGCACCAAAAGAAAGCACCTGAAATGCTGTGGTCTTCTAGACAGAACAGGCAGCCCAAAGCTCTGGGTCATGTAGGTGGTCAAAGCGTCCAGAGCCTCTAAGATCTCACCCAATCATAAATCAGTTTATAGAGCTATCAGGATGGTGTTGGATGGGGACTTCAGTGCTTCAACTAAGCCTTAAGCTCGGCTCAGAACAAAATCTGTATATCTCTATACATTGGAAGTTTTATTGAGTGTGGCTTACAAAAAGTTTGTGGACACTGAAGATTACGTCCAAAAACACAGGGGGGTTTGACCCCCTGAATAAGTGCAGATGAAGTTGAAGTTAAAGCCTGCACAGCTGGAGCTTCGGTTAAGGAGGGCAGAGGGCAGACGCTTGTCGGAAGTAGAAAACTCTGAGAGTCACACCTGTACACTTTATGTCATGAACCTGTTTTTAAGCTGCACCTCATGGACCTCAGAGTTCTAGGTCATGTTTTTTATTCAGAGAGGAAACCAGTAGCTTTAGTCTGAAGACTTTAAGATTCTGATAAACATCTCCTATAATCTCAATCCTCTTGATTAGTTTATTTAGTAATCAGTGAAAGTTCTGCACCCTGAATGGAGGGTGCTAACGATGGTGCCGATTAGGATAAGGTGATCAGCTTGAGTAGGTGTGAACGACCTCCGGCTCTGATTAATCACATATGACGCTTGATTGAAATGCATGATTTACTTAGCGCTGTTATATTAGCTTAAAATGGTAATTAATAATATGCAATATTATAAATCTTATATTATTTATATTATAAATAATAATATACTATCTGCAAGCTTTTGAAGGGACAGGCAGTTCCCTCGAACGCCACTAGGGTGATATGAGTTCTAGTCCTGGTGGTGATTTCAGGCCAGGTTGGGTGTTGATCAGGGAGGGGGATGATCCCATGTTGCTGTGACAGTGATCCCTGGTGGCTGATTAAATAATCAAAAAACAAATAAATGAAAAAATAAAATGTCAGGTGGTGCAACCATTTTTTATAACAAATACATACTTTACATTTTTTAAATGACTGAATGCACATCTAAACTAAAGTTCATTACGTAAGACGTTTATTCCAGTAAGTAAGATTAGATAAGATGTCTTTATCTTCAGTGTACGAGTATGATGAGATGTCATTCAGAACAAGCATAAGAATATAAAAATAAGTATAAAAGAAGCATAATGTGTAGGGAAAACACAAAATAGATACAAACTCCTAAAAATGTAAGTATAATATATGTATAATATATATATA